>CM071926.1:129830488-129918347 GCA_016081115.2 Rehmannia glutinosa
CGTATACCATTCAGTTGCGTGGTATGACAGGTTGTTGGGTTCAGTGCTGTTGTTGTTTGGTGGTGGTTGAGGTTGGTGTTTGGGCGTGAGCTGGGTGGGCAATGAGGTGTGGGACGACGTTTGAGGGTTGTGGGAGGCAGTAGGAGCATTAAAGTGTTGTGTAGCATGGATAAGAGAACTAAAGTTATTGTTTGCATTTGAATGCCACATGAAGGCAAAGGTATTGATGGCATTTAAAAATGACATAAAGCAATATAAAACAATGAGAAACAATGTACAAAATATTGTGAATAAAAACAGCATTAAAAAATAGGTTATAGTTGTTTAGGAAACTTGTGAACAACATAGAAACAACATAGAAGCAATAAAAACAAATTTAAGCAGTATAAGAGCAAACATATATATGTAAAGCGATCGTGAACAAAAAAACAAAAAAAATAAAAAATAGCAAGGACGTTAAAAAAATTAGGTACAAAGTAAAAAAATAGGCTTATGAGAGTATTATAAGCGTGTTGGTAATGGTAATGGTCCTAACCAATGACATGCAATGTAATTTCCCATTTTAGAATATGTCCTCATTCAGAAATCCCATTACATTTATCCCTCTAGTTCCTAGCCTGGAGAGAAGATAGAATGTGCTATGTATCATATATTTAATTTTGTAATATTTCTTTTTCAAACCTCTTTCGATTTTGCTAGGAGAGTATTAGAAATAAGTTCACTTGGTTGGATTTAAACCAGGGGATAGTGCAAAACACCCTTGAGATTTAGGCTAATTACAAAGAAAAAAGCAGGGGATGTTTCAAATTACCAAAAACTCTTTGAGTTTGTTCAAATGCTACATTTCTGCCATGAAACAACAAACATTTCAAAACCTCATGATATTTCCCTAGAAAATAATAATTCGCGATTGATCCCCTCAATTTTAGGCATAATCAAGCGCAGTGAGGCTTTGTAATTTGAACATCTATAGGTTTTCACCTTAATTAGCCCAAACCTCAGAAAGTCTTTTATAATTATCCCTTTAAACAATCAATATTTTCCATACGTAGGATCTCTCACATTTTGAAACAACGAACGAAAAACAAAAAATGTAAAATCTAACTCGTGATAAATACTACTTAGCCTAATTGCAAAATTGGTCCTGAGAGTTTTGTCGTTTAGGAGTTTTATTGTGTAGTGTTTAATCCTCTAAATATTTGTTTTGTAAGTATTTTTCAGAGGCGGATTGAATATTATTAAGTTTGATTACTCTCTTTCCAAAGCTTATCTCATTATTAACGTATTTAAGATTACTTTGTGTGCGTTATTTATTCTCGTTAAGCCTGCTGCATCGATCAGCCACAAGGGGTTAGCAATTTTAGTCACAAATGTTTTAGGTAACAATTTTGATCCGTGAGATTTTAATTTTGTGCAGTTTTGATCAATAAGTTCTGAATTTGTATGGGTTTTGGTCGATAGTTCTAATTATGTGCGATTTTGGTCTCAATGGGTAACGTTCTAATATTTCATTTATTCATGATATTAGCATTATTCTTTTAGCCAAATACCCAAAATACTATATATAACATAAGCATTCTAGGACTAAATTGTTATTTCAATTAAGCAGGTAGAATCGTCTAACACCCGACATCGCGTCATTGATTCTGGCCCAAGATTGTCGATCGTATTAAGTCAATACTACTCCTTTCACTAATCAATATAGCATCAATAATAGAGATTGCTAATCAATATAGCATCAAAAAGAAATTACTTGAGTTAAGCAATAAACCAGTGAACCTTCCCAAGAAACTTACCAACCAAGTTATCTGTAAATCCGATCAAAAAAATAAAAAATAAAAACAACTTATCTCGTAAATGACAATCATGAGACAATTAGATGAACTTATAAAAATAAAACTCAAAATCAACCGTAGAATCCCAGAAGCCTCAAGATGAGCATGTTATTAATTTTTTTGTACGTGTGTATAATGTCTTACAGTCAGTGGTAATGTTTAAGTTACTTGTTCTTATCTTCTTGGTAATCTTAATTGACAATTTGGCATGAAACCTTTGGGCCAAAATAATTTTAATCCCCGTACCTATGTATGATCTCCACAGAATTAGTGCTATGTGCTGTGACCTTTTCTTTTCATATGGTTGAATCTATGTTGTTACACACTGGTACAGTCACTTGGAGTGCATTGAAGAAGGTTGAAGGATAGCCTTTGTATGGCTCAATTAATCCCATATACATCATATAATTGGCCAAACATGGCATTATGGCTGAGCCAGGACCCATTGCAGAATTATGGACCTATTTTTATTGTTATTATATCTTAAGCATGAATAGTGCACAATATATTACAAAGGGTGCTATGGGTTGTTAGGTTTTGAGGAAGCAAGTGCATTAATAGACCCACCAAATTATATTTGTTCTCTCATACCTTTACGGTTTGGAGCACCCTTTTTATAATATTACTTTAGTTTTATCATTATAGTGTGATTAAGTTATTATTTTGTTTTAGTCGAAATGGATCATCTAAATTTAATTTATGTGAACTTGTGGAGTTGAGAGAAAAGAAGAGAGGAATGCATCTATACATCCCACTTGCTCGTGCATACGGATGGATCCACACCCGTTATTAGTTTCGTTCTAAATTTATTTAAGAAAAATATTTGTATAAATATTTTCCAATTGCTATTTCTTATGTGTCATTTCAATTATTCCTTAGCAATTTTTTTGCATGAAATTATTAATATCAACCACACATTCTGTCTCTATTGTTCCCATTTTTGTTTTAGTTGTTTGTGTGGTAGCTATAAGTAAAATTCGCTATCAATATTTCAGCTATAAAGAGTAGCTTTAGCTTTTCTCTTATAATGGCCCTTAACACACATCTCCTAATGCATTTCAATGCTCCACTTACAAGTGTGGTTCATATTGTGTTTTCTTCCTTTCTTTTTCTTCATAATCCTAATAAAGAAAAAATAAACAAATAAATAATAATAAACACCCACCTTATGTATGTATGAAGATCAAAAATTTTCTCATTGCCTATGATACATAACATGATGTAATGCCCACTTGTTATTGTCCTTCAAAGTTTAAGGTCAAAATATTATTAGTTTTGTTAGAGCTTTCTCAATGTATCTCCTGTGCATGTCAATGTGGGAAAGAATCCGCAAATTATAAGCCCAGATTCTTGCTTCCTGACGTAAATTAGACACACTCACATTTATATATATTTATTTCTTTATTTTTAATGTATAAATATATATGAGACAATTACTTAAACATGATCTAACTTATGTAATACTTCAGATCATTGATTTGTCCTCCAGAAAGTCGAGAGCATTTCTACTTGAACAAAAACAATTAATAGAAAATTATTTCTAGAAGTTCTATTTTCTCCATATTTGGAATCAAATATCGTTTTCGATAAAATATGATCAAGTGTTAGATCTCAACTTGATCTTTGACAAGCTAGCTTATTTATTTATTCTTAAGAAAAATCGAAAAGAATGAAATATTTGACAGAAGTATAATAAGGAAAAAATTAGAACTTTTTAATTAAAATCTACACTTTGATGATTTTAGTGCCATTAGACTTACTTTTATTAAATCGATATTTTAAAATAAAAATAGTCCCATATATTTGGAAGGCGAAATTTTGTTGCTCAGTTAAAATAATTAACGAGCCGTTATGATGACAAAATTGGTCTCATAGGACATTAAAATTAAATTTTTAACGACAAAAAATGGTCTATATGACACAAAGTTAAAATTTTCACCAAAAATTGTCTCATTATTCTGTTTTTGTTAAATTTAATATATTGATGATAAAAATTATTTTTAAATTTTATATTTTTGCGTTATTTATTTAAATTAATATTATGAATGTCACTTGAAAACAAAAAATCTCTGTCCTTCAATATTTTTCTAAAAACATCTTTTTCTAGTGCGTTTTATTTATTTCCCTAAAACAAATTCTTTTTACTTAAAATAACAAATAATTTTCCTATATTTTTAAGTTTAAATCACTTCTTGATTTTGAAAAATATATGTAGTTGAACTATCAATAAAATAAAAATATTTCGATATTAAATAATTTCATAATTTTTATACATAGGACTTATTTTAAAAAGATTTAGAAAATACTATTAAAATATTTTAGTATAGTTAAATTATAAATACTATTAAAAATATTTTTAGTAATGTTAACCTATCTCACATTTTTTTATTTTTTTTTTTAAATATTATATTTTTATTTTTTATATTTTTAAATCAAACTTTTACATTTCCTCAAAAACAAATAATCAAACTTTACATATATATACACATACATGCGGTACTTGGTTATATGAGATGTCAAATATCGCAGGGCGAGAACATAGGGAAAAAAAAAAAAATCAAACTTTACATATATACACATACATGCACTGGGGTTTTATATGCATGTATTTGATTTTGTTTTTTAAAGTATTACACATTTACAAAAATATATTATTTAATATCTACTTTTAAAAGTTATTTTGAGAAAATTTAAATTTTATAACTCGGGTTATAAATTTTATCATTTAAATTACTTTGTTGTTAATTTTCTAATTAAAATAAATTATACATGTATTGAATCTTTTTTTTTGTATTACACATTCACAAAAAAAAATTAATTAACATCTTTTAAAAATTATTTTCAGAAAATTTATTTTATATAAGTTGAATTATAAATTTTATCATTTAATTTTACTTGTCAATTTTTTAATTATAACAAATAAAAAATAGTAACTACTTGATAATATATTTTTAAAATAGATATTAGTTATATTTAGTATTTAGAGAAAAATTCACTTTTGGTCCCATTAGACTAAGCACCTGATGATTTTAGTCTCATTGTTCTCACTTTTTAGTCATGAATCGCGTTTGACTTTCGATTTGGCCAGTTTGACGTTAATTTTTAATGGTGGGACCATTCGAGTGAGACAAGAAAAATCTTATGGAATTATTTTATACATAAGACTAAAATCATGGGAATAAGTCCAATGAGATTAAAAGTGAATTTTTACGGTATCCAATAAATACAAGTACTATAGTGGTGTGATAGAAAAAGAATATAAAAATATTGAAATCCAACAAGAACCCTGGACATAGATAAATACAAGTACTATAGTGGTGTGATAGAAAAGAATATAAAAATATTGAAATCCAACAAGAACCCTGGACATAGATTTGATTAGACAAGACAATAGCAATGTTCAAATTTATAACTGGGCTCAAGTAGACCACTTGTTCAAGAAAAAAATGTAGAGATTATGCTCCGGAGCAAAGCTCAACTAGTGCAAAAAGGTTGGGTTGCGATGAGTTGCTTTAATACTTAGTAGTGTGAAGGTTAGTCCCATTTATAATATATTGGAGGAGGATTAAACGTGTGATATTTCGGTATATATAAGCAGTTTCGGGCCACTGCTTCGTAGATAATATCTACGCGATTAAGCTATCATAAAATTCTACAAGGAGGAAGCGGTAGGACGTTCATCATTTAAGAAGATGTAGAGATTATGACAATCATATTAATTGGCAATGCTGGGCAAAGAAAGTATACCAATATTTCCAACAGGATAAGCCTCCAAAAACGAAAATATGCACACCATTTTCTTCTTTGTACGTGTGTGTGTGCAATGTGTAACTGAGTGTTCAATATGTCTGATGATAGTAATTAAGATTCCAACTTTGTCCGTTGAAAGTACTTGATATCAGCCTTTTTCCATTGGTGTTTTCCTTTTTTTTTTTTTTTTTTGCTTTTTGGTTTTGATTTATTTTCTGAGTATAGATGTTGAATAAGAAAAAGGAAAGCAACGATTGTTTGACATATTAATGTTCTTTCAGATAAGATATATAACAATTTTAAATATTTTTGGAAATAATACACCAAAAAAAAACAAATGAAATAGACTCTAATTAATTATAGCCATACATCAGAATGAAACCAACAAAAGAATGATCACTTTTCTAATTAAATATTGAAGGTCCAAACATAATATAAAGTGTGTGTGCAGAACATCTATTCTTACCTAATTGGGAGTTGCAATTTGCAAAGTGGAGAAGAGGCACAATTGGTGCTTGTGAGCACGAGAAGAATGTAGAACAGTGTATTAGAGAGAAATGATGGAAAAAATTAAATGATTGCAACAATTAAGATTTGTTTGTTCTCATAATCAGGTCTATTAACTTTTTTTTTTCTTTTTAACTTCATAATTTAATTGGCAAAAAGGTTAGTGGTGGGAAGTGTAGGGATCAACTACGCGTATATCATAGTAAAATGAGATAATTATAAGAACCACCCTAGAGTTTATCCTTAATTAAAAGAAAATCATTTAATTAACAAATACCTTTGATATTAATTTGTTTCTGTTTTTGCAAAAATGCACAATCAATGGGGTAATTTATTAGCTAAATATGAATTCTGGTTGACATCTCACTCCACACATGAAGCGTCACCAAAAGATGGAGCCAAGTCCCAACAAATGAGGTCCTATCCTAAAATAAAATCTAGGCGGTGATAGGAAGAACTCACTTACCGTAAAATAGGCTCTTTTTCCATGGTTAATCCATGTGGAAGAACTCACAAGTGACATATTTCAAAAAAGATAAAAATAATAAGAAAGTAAGATGCAATTTTTTTAACCTAATTGGCGAGAGGGTATTTAATTCAAACCTATTGGCTTTTACACTTTCATTATTGGATTCCAACCCTAAACTAAGAACTATCAAACTCTTAAATTTTGGTGTCTAATTGTTTTATTTAGGCGCATATGCATGACAAAGATCTTCTATGGCAAGCTCCATAGCATTTAATATTTGTTTTTCACACGTATACGTATAAAAGTTTACACATGACAGATAATATAATTTAATAAATGATAAAATTGCAATAAAGAGTCTTGTGTAGACAAAAACTTGTGTCGAGACGATCGCGGGTCAAAAAACCCGTTAGGCGGATCTAACCAAAAGCCAACAACATTACCAGTCGTATTTTTGTAATATTCCGGGTGGTTACATTTTTAATATAAAGCAATGATATAGTATCACTAGGCTCAAAAGTATTAATTGTTTCCTAAAAGTATTAATAATCTCTCTTAAATGTAATAGTAATTTTCATGAAAAATATTTTAGTATTCCCTCTTAAATGTATTTAATAATTCATCTGAAAAGTATTAATATTTCCCCTAAAAAGTATTATTAGTTCCACTGAAAAGCATTAGTTCTTTCACTGAAAAATTTTATAAGTGTCCTAAAAGTTATTAGTTTTTGCATTTGAAAGTATTAGTAATTTTTCTCAAAAGTATTAGTAGTTTCATTGAGAAGTATTAGTCTTTTCCTAAATGATATTTTAGTAGTTTCTCTCAAAAGTAATAGTATTTCCTCTAAAAAAGTATTATTAGTTCATCCTAAAAGTATTAGTTTTTTCCTGAATTTTTTTTATTAATGTCCCTAAAAGTTATTAGTTTTTTCCCCTCAAAAGTATTAGTAATCTCCGTTAAAAGTATTAGTAATTTCATTGAAAAGTATTAATCTTTTCCTAAAAGATATTTTTAGTAGTTTATCCGAAAGTAATAATGTTATCCACCCCAAAAGTATTACTAGTCCATTTGAAATGTATTGATTTTTCCTCATTAGCAGTTCATCTTTTAATTTAGTCATGCAAGTTGAAATACAATTGTACAACCTATTAGGAACATTTAGTTGAATGCAATTATGTAGCACAAGCAAAAAACCAAATATATTGTCTTTTCCTTCGGTTTCCAAGCATAAACCTGATTATCACTCTTTTCAAGTTGAGATGTATTCATTCAAAAATGATTAATGGAAGGAATTTATATATCCCTGTTTTGCTTCTCCATTGCAGCCAATGTTGTCTTTTTCCTTTGATTTCACTCAAAATGTGAAACATTTTCTTTTTATCCTTTTGCTTCACTAATGAAAAATTATCTTCCGCTTATAGTCCATGATACTGATAAGGTTAAAGGAATACATGAATTTTCACTTGTTGAGGTTGATGGGTCTGCAAGAAAACTGAAAAACAAAGAAAAAGAAACGGATGTATTTTAATCCATACTAGTGTCTTGACCGTGCGATGCGGAAGATGTAACGATGAGTTGAATTGATATGCTATTCATATGTTAATGATTTTTCGAATTATGTAATTTGAATGTATACACCTTCCAATTGTAATGAGCAAAAAAAAAAAAAAACAAAGATTACAAACGATGTTTTCAAATTAAAACACTATTTGTACATATTACAAATTTTCGAATGCTTCTTTATACACAACATTCATCGTTTGTTTATTTTTGATTAAATCATCACCACAAACTAATATTTTCAAACCCTTACGATTCGTAACTCGGGAAACCGCAACGTATAATCGCCATGATCAACACTAGATTCTTCAAGTACAAACGACATTGGAGAGAGATTGGCCTTGACTCTTGTTTATAGTCATGACATAAGATACAATGAGAGGAAATTGCCTCTGTTGGAACTTGAAGGGGATTCTGAGATCCGACGGTGTCAATGTCATCCGCGGAATCAAAACTTTATTACCTGCATTGGTTCCCGTGAGAATTTTTGCCTCAAGTACATGCTTGGCAAGCTCGTAATCACCGGCTAGTCTTTGTTACACAATCCATTTGAATGGTCCATATTCCTCAAGAGCATAACTGGAGTCCCGACCTTCAAATGCAACTCATGATTAGGAACCCCTGAACATTTTATCCCATTCAAAAATTTAGGAGTGTGCAGATCATGCAGGAAGTCAACATTAGCATCTGATTTACACATGCTATCAGAACTCAAATAGGTGATAGGTGTGAGTTTTGCTTGTATTTTGGGGCGTATTTATGGCTAAAATGGTGATTAAATGTGCATAAACTCATATGAATTGGTTCATATTCGTTCTTTCTGGGAAAGATATTATGCTTTGCTCGTTTTGTATGAATTTAACGATAATTGAAGTAATTTGGAGACAAATACGAGCATTGCGAAGAAGAAATACCACAAACGAGGCAAAATAAAAGAGGCACGGGTAGAGCGCGCGCCTGAGCACCACCCGTGCGCCCCTGGGAAGGGATTATTGAAGGTACGGCAATGCGCACGGGTAGCCCATGCGTACACGTACCACCCGTGCGCCACTGAAGATTTGGAACTCTCCTACGGTATGGGCAAGACGGGTAACCCGTCGTCAGCCCTGTAGTTGGTTAAAAGTATTGTTTGCCAACGGTATGACGCACGGGTAACCCGTGCGTCCACGCACGGCCCGTGCGTCCCACTTGCTTCGCGATATTTTGACAAAGAAATGCCCTAGACTTTTGAGGAGGTATATAAGCACTTTTTGGGGCACACACCAAGGATATTCTCGACATTTTGGGATCTACCACACAAGACAAAAGGTCTATTCTTGGAAGAAGACATCAAGGAGACAATCGGGTTGCATTGGAGCTCAAGAAACGAAGATACATCGAGAGATTGTCGACTTTCCTAAATTTTCTTGCTTCTCTTGTAGTTTTCATCTTTCATTTTTAGTTGTCATGTCTCTGAACAATTTGTCTATGAGTTGTTTAGAAATCATGTGTAGCTAAACTCTTGAGATTTCCGGGTTTTGGTAGTAGATTAATGAACTCTTGTTGAATGTTTTAATCTTAGTTGAAGTTATTATCTTGAAGCTTATTTGAGTACTCGGAGCTTATTCTTGTTTTATCACTTGATCAATGATTTAACTTGTTTGATATATTGATTCATAACTAGAGAGATGAGTTTCAATATTAGATCTTGAGTACTCGACACAAATATTTGCATGAATTGAGAGGTTGGTATATATTTGTGAAGACAATTGATCTTTTGAACTTTTGGGAGTTGAATACTTCATGTTGAGTAGAGATGCTAGCATAGGTATTTCAATCTACGTTTTATATGCATCTCGAGAGGGAGGATAAAATATCTTTGTGATCGTCTTATAGGAATATTGATAATAACTTAGCTTTGATTAAATCGGACAACAAGAGGGGTATTAATCGAAACCTTAACTCGGGAATCCATCTCATCATCTTAATACTTCTATCATTTGTATTATCTTAATCTTGTGTTTTAGTAGTCTAGATTGTCTTAATCTCATAACAACAATCATCAAATTACGATCGTCTAAATAAAAATAAGATTGTCTTAGTTCAATACTTAGCGTATAAATTTATTAGTCTCCGTGGATACGACCTTGCTACCCTTTTCTATAACGTACACCGTACACTTGCGGTGAGCTAAAAATAAAGGCGAACAATAGGTCTGGCCCCTCCGATGAGTTTAAAGACGTCATATATTGATTTATAGATTCGACAACATTTAAGGTAGAGCTAGTATAGCTCTTTCTTTCAAAGTATCGTCGGATCATCAATGGCGTCTTTAACATTGGATAAGTACTTTCTACAATAGTTGCAATCGGATCACCTCGAAGATTGAAGCGGATATCTTGGTATATCAATCATGGCACAACCATCATTTGAACCTCCGATTGTTCCATCACCAATGCTTGCGATCCATTATGAGAATTCGGCCAAATCTTTAAAATCACTGCTATCACCAAGGTTTTGAAGATGCATGTTCTTAGTCAATTTAAGGACAGTGCAGTCTTTCCACAAATACGACGCGTTAATGGACACATTAACAATATCTTGCCGAGTTCCCTTGGGAATAACAGGCAAGATCTGTCTAAAATCCCCACCAAGGACAACGGTTTTCCCTCCAAAAGGTTTATGTTCCAACTTGGGTCGATGAGTTTCAAAAGACCTCGTAAAGTCTCGTGTAATGCCTGGAAGCAATGCTTGTGCATCATCGGTGCCTCATCCCAAATTATAAGTTTAGAACGAATAATAAGCTCAGCAAGCGGACTCCCTTGATTGATATTGCAAGTTAAGTCCTGATGTGGGTTCAATGGAATAACAAATCGCGAATGTGCAGTCCTCCCACCGGGCAATAGAAGAGAAGCTATACCGCTAGATGCAACATTCAATTAAATTTCTCCTTTCGACCTCAATCCCCAAGATAAAGCCTTCCACAAAAATGTTTTTCCCCATTCCTCCATATCCGTAGACAAAGAATATCCCACCTTTATTTGATCGTACAACACGCATTATCGTTGAGTAAACTTTATGCTGCTCATTGTTAAGTTTCGAGACGAGGTCTTTGTTCTCTTGCAAAAGAACATCACGATCATAACGCAACTCGTCATATATAAGTCTATTTCGGTTGCTATGAATGGTGTCAGCATCGGGAAATGGCATTGAGTCATTTCGCAATAATTTCTCAATTTCCAACAACGTAAGATTCTTGATTTCGTTCTCACTCAAAACCAAATCTGTTTCATAAGATCATAATACTAATTATTTATACAAATTAATATTATAAAAAATATAAAAGGTTTTAGTAATCAACATAATTTTTGGTAAATAATACCTTGATGTTGTAAAAGGCGTCGACGTTTGTATAAAATATCATCAGAAAGAAATTCCCAACATTTGCTCCAGACATTATCTGGTTGGCTCAAGGAGTCGGACGAAAGCAATGATGCAAATAAACCTCTAAGATTCTCCGCAGAAGCCCAGGAGCTCGCTTCATTGATGGTATCAATATATTCCCTATCATCTTCTAACAATCCTAGAGCAAAGCAAGCCTCTCGATAGGAAGAATGTTGAACACCGTCGACCTTCTTATAGTCTTCATGGCACGTTGCTCCACGAACAACATTGAGAAGACACCTCAGATAGTACATATCACCAGCTCTGGGGGGGGCACATAAAAAACTCGTCCTATAGATTTGCCAATTTGTCTCGGCATCCATTTTCTGAGATTCGGTTTCCACGTGAATTTTGTGGGAGCTTCAGCATATGTTAGCTCTCTCGCTTCATGATAGATTTTATTCGATTCCATCCATGCTAAAAACATACTTTCTTTTACCGAATCCTTCTTAAGAACGTCATCTATTCTTTCAGAATCTGAGAAAATAATGTTTTGTTCATCGGGAAGATGAAAACTTAAACGTTCAACTGGAGGATATTTATATTGAATTTCGAATCCCAGTAGTCTCCATGTTGCCTCGCAGGACGAAACATACCTACAATCGTAATACATTCTCACCTCGTCAACAGTTTTTCCGTAGTTCTTCGTCATTGCTACTCGTATAGAACGATGCGTGACACGTCATTTCCTTTATTAACATACTTGAACAAATACTTTATCGACCTTGATTGGTTACACCATTCCACATTGATGTGAGCTCCATATTTCATCAACAAATAACGATTGTGCAGCACAACATATTTGTTGTCAAGAGGTACTCCATTTTTTTCCACTGTCCTCCCATTATTCCTACGCTATAACGTGGATAACCTTCATCATCAATAGTCGTCACATCTACAAATTTTTTCGGGAAATGTTTAGTGCAAATGCCATCAGCCATGCAAGGAGAAGTTTTTCTAACATCATCGCATGGACCATGTATCATATGGTCCTTCACTACCGCGTAATAACATGGGTCTAAACTCTCGTCAGTATTTCAAATTTGATATAATTCGATTTATATCATCGACAATCGGATACTTGTTTTCTTTTGCCAAAAACACCAAAATATGGGCATGTGGCAAGCCACGTTTTTAAAACTCTATCGTGTATACAACTGCAATAAAAACAAAAGGATAAAATTAGAAATATATTAATCATATTTGAAGAAACGGACAATTGAAATGAATTTTTCACCTGCAATGACTTCACCAAAGAGTTTATTTTGCCGAAGCTCTTTGATCAAGGAATCCAACTTGATTTTAAACACCCTATAGACAATATCAGGTCGGTCCTCAGGATTCAATTTCTTTTTCTCAAGAAATCTTAGGATTTCTGGCCACTTTGGATTGCAGGTGAATGTTATAAACAAGTCCGGGTATCCTGCCCATCGACATATAGCCATGGCATCCTGATAATTCTGAATCATATACCGAGCACCTCCCGTAAAGGTAGAAGATAATATAATTCGTTTTCCCTGAGTACCGGGATTGATGTCTCCATGCAACAACGCTGCGTTAGTTAGACCCTTATAAATGTCGCAACGCAACTTCCTCTGATTCAACCGTACATACTTTAATTGCGCTGACTCAACCATTGTATAACCGTCGACAATGAATTGCTGAAATAATCTTCTAGACGACAAAATTGTAGGAGGTTCATCATCTCTATCGTGTAGTCGATACGCAAAAAGCTCTCTC
This sequence comes from Rehmannia glutinosa, assembly GCA_016081115.2. Lineage (NCBI taxonomy): Eukaryota > Viridiplantae > Streptophyta > Magnoliopsida > Lamiales > Orobanchaceae > Rehmannia > Rehmannia glutinosa. The sequence continues at coordinate 129,843,773 of CM071926.1, forward strand.
ACACTAACAGTTTTTCTGCCTCCTGGATTCCTTTTTTTCAGATCAGAAAACGATATGTCTTCTCTGAAACCATCTTCACCGTACAGTAATAACAACGGATATTGTAAAGCCAAGTATGAAGCATTCAACTCATTTATCCGTTTCAAACTGCCAGATTTTGTTTCCACTAATATATCCCTGTCTCCTAAGGCTTGATCAAAATCTCCAACAATAAGAGCAGCAACCTCAGAACTTGAAGGCATATTGTATCTCCTAGCATCCATACTTCTCCGACCGATTAGACGCAAACAAATATCACGTTGACCGCTTTCTAAAATCTTCTATTTTGCCATTCTAAAAGTCTTAACTAATACATTGTTTTCATCTAGCATTCTCTTTAAATAATTGACGATAGACTCGTGCAAATTATTATGCTCACTCCCTTGCCTATAAAACAAAAAAGAAATTAGGGACATATTACATAAACAATTAAAATCAAATATTGAGATTGACAAATAAACATACCTGACTGAGTTTAATCTATTGGATATTTCATTGTCCGTGTCATATATGTATAATTGTGCGAATTTCGGTGTCACACTATTGGATGGCAACAAACTTCCCATTAGATGATAATTTTGCCCATGCAATCGGAAAACAGGAGGACATTTGCCTTTATTTACGTCGGTTTCAATCTTGCCTCCCATCGATGTGAAACAGAACATATTATTGTATGATATGATATTGTCCTGGAAGTGCTTGCCCTTATTTCCCACTCCAAACAACAAATCTCCAAGCACAACAGGTGGTTCCTTAATGGGGGAAGTTGAATTATGCCATGACCACAACACGAAGAATATCTGGGTTTAGATTTTGGATAGGAGAGTAACCTTTCTTCAAACCAAAACATCGCGTAACAAAATTCACATTTGTATGTTGCATCTCCAATATCCCAATACTCTACAAAAAATAAATGACACATATATCACACAAATATATTAAGTGGAAATTTATTTATTAAATTTATAATTTCATTGCGAACTTGAATTCATAACATACATACCTTGTTTTTCAACTACGGATGTCCCATTTGACGAATAATGGGTGCAATCATTGTTAGTGCCATCGAATATTGCTGTAAAATTAGAAATGCCATCCATACACGTAGATTCCTGACATGTTAGATCAATAATTTTCGTTGAGTCCGAACGAACACTTGAAGAACCACCATTGCTTTTTTTATTTTTATTGTATCCTGAAATTCTTTTTGAAGAAGATATCCCCTAATAATTGTAAAAATAAAATTACTAAAATAGATACACCTCAAACGAATATATGTAAGTTTAAATTTATAAATTATACAAAATAATAAAAAATTGTAGAAACTTAATTTACCATTAGTGATGTTAATAAATGGCATTTTCGGCATTGGATTAACAATGCTACTTGTGAACCCTTGCAAGTCAACTGGTTTGCATAGACTTGTCCGTCTTTGAAGACATTAGAATATTTTCGACAAAATAAAAGAAAATTATATTTGAGTAATTTAAATAAACAAATTGCACACAATTTTATAATGAAATATTTTATAAAATGTAAAATATATGTATCTTAATAAATATTCAACATTAAATAATAACAAATAATGAAAATAAACAATTTAAAATTAAATGTGACGTACCATCTGTAATGATCGAACTGGGAATATAATTATATGCATTAATATTTGTGCGAAATGACTTTGAACATCAGTTAGTCTACATAACCTCGACGACGACTGCGTATTTATTCCTTGGGTCATTGACGGATATGTATTTGTATGTGTATAAGTGAGTGGTTGGATAACCGTCTTTTAGGTCGATCTTGCAAATCTTTTATCGCATCCATGCTAGAAATCGTCAAATTTGAGCTTCTCATATTTTTCTCGTGATAGATAAAAATAAAATAAGATACAAAATTAATTAATCAAGACAAAATAGCTTTTTCAAATAATTATATATATTTACAATTATATAAATGAAATTAAAATAAACAAAAATACTTTTATTCGATACTTTTATTAACCGAAAATAGAAAATTAATTAAATATATAAAATATTATTAGCAATATAATGCATTTTTGATATGAAAAAAGTAATAAGTTATTAATTCCAATAAGTATTTTATATTTATAAATTTTACAACATTATACTTTATTAATTACAACTAAATTGCTAGAATTAAAATAATTACATATTTTAAAATAATTTTAAAATAATAAGTAAAATTATATGCTAAAGGAATTAAAAAAATTCCAAAAATTAAATTAATTTTTCATTTTTAGTAAATTTAATTTATTTGTTTAGTTTAATTTAAAATATATATTAAAACCACAATATATATTGGGCCACCTTTTAAAAAAAATGCATTGAATAGGATCCAATTATAAAATATTGGACCAGGCCCATCTATTTTAAAAAATGTCATAATCTTAATTCTTGGAATAGGCCCAATTTAAGTACAAATTACCAATCCTCGTTTCTGTAAAAAAAGAAAAAAAAATTAAAAAAACCTGAGCCATCCAATTTCAGATCGGATGGCCACAAATCAACCATTTTATATGCCTAATAGAACAATCTAGAAACTTAATACACGTGTCATAACAAAAGCACACATGAACAACTAATTAAAATCAAAAAAAAAAAGAAAAAAACGTTAGCCATCCGATTTGAAATCGGATGGCCCTGATGAAAACAACCATTCCAATACCACCCCCCCTCTCTATCAGAATGCTAGCCCACGGTTTGAGTTGTGAAATGAATCATTTCATTCATCTCCCCTCTCTATTTACACTCGATTCTAGAAAGAACCTCTCACTCTCTCTCTCTCTCTCTCTCTCTCTCTCTCTCTCTCTCTCTCTCTCTCTCTCTCTCTCTCTCTCTCTCTCTAATTTCTTCTCTCACTAAGAAACCCTAATCTCTCATCTCACATCTCTCATTTTTCCGATCTTTTAACGTAATCAAAGTGAAATCTAACCTAGAAATATCTTATTTTTTTCTCGCCTTGTGGAAAACTTTCGATTCCATTAGATCTTTGTGAAGAAATCAAAGATCGATGGTTTTGTTTGGTTAGTTTTTTGTTTATTTTTTGTTCATTTTCGGCTTATGTTTTCGGAAAATGAAGCTTCAAATGTTCATATTACTGATTTTTTTGGTGTTTTTAGGCAATATTTTTTGTTCTTGCAAGAGGTTTCGAACATCTACTTTGTAAGCCATAGATCCTAAGGTGGTTTCTTCATAGCCACTCGGAAATGATGGATTTACATAAAATTTTGTTTAAAACCTAAAAAATATTATGATTTTCTTACAGATCCGTAAGTAATCGGTTAGATCCGTATGTTCCACACTATTTTTGGGCGATTTAAAAATTTTTGGACCACCATTGCAAAGAGTGTTGACTTTAAACAACAAGTTCAAATTGATATTTGGGATTTTTTCTGAATTTCTTTTTTTTTTAAATGGTTATTCCACCAAAATGAATGATGTCGCTTGAATCGGTAAGGCTTTTTTTATTTTTTAATCTTTTAATCTTTTTATTTATATATCAGTTATTACCACTGTTATATTTTGATAAAATATTTTTTTTTCTTAAAACTATCTGCTTTGTTTTTTTACTTCTAATTTTTTTTTAAATTTATCTAATTTTTTTTTCCGTAAAGAATAGAAATGATTAAACCCTAATTTTTGTTTACACTTAAATCGTATTTGTTTTTGCCTGTTTTCAAGTTTTTTAAAAACTGTGCAACAAGATGTGAAAATCGATTTTTTAAAATTTAAAACTAACTGTTCCAAAATGTATATTGATATTTTATTAACAAATAAAAAAGATTAAACTGGAATTTTATTTTACTTAACTATTCCTTTCTATTTTCTTAAAATCTATATGATGATATATTTTTCTAATGCTAGTAAGATTAAAAAATAAAAGTAAGAAAATAATATTTTAGGAAATATACATAGTCGCTTAAAAAACTAATATTACATACAATTTTTTTGGATTATCTAAGTTTTGTAATCAGTTATTTAAAAAATATTATTAATTTAATTTTCTGAGAAAATAAGATGATACAAATTATTGTATATAATGTTTTTTAAACTAACATATAAATTAATGTAATTATATTTTTAAAAGGTTTATGTTATATAGTTATTCATACAGAAAAAAAAACATAGAAAATTATAATATACACTATAATTTCAAAGTTGTATTTATGTTAATTTTATTAGTTATTTTAAAATCCTAATTGTCTAAATATACTTTTGTAAAACTTTGAGGTTAACACCAACTTGACCCTACTCTCAGAAAGTAGCGGAATCCTATTGGAGACTCAATGTATTTTGACTATATTTTTATTGATTTTGGTTGATATATGGGATGTAAAGAAAATGATAGTCCAAAAAAAAAATATTGGAGGAAGGCAGGGGCTTAGCTTATTTCGTGTATGGAACAAAGTTTCACTCACATCATCCAAAAAGATAAGTATTATACTTTTATTATTCTCAAATTTCAATTTTCATTCAATTTTTATATGAAGTATTCTGACCTCATTATTTCTATTGGCAGATAATGAAAATTAAGGTTTTAGAGTGACCAAGCAAACATCTAAGGTAATAATTAATATTTTCTTCTGAGTCTGTTTTTTTTAAAACCAAGTTTTTTTGGATTACTTGAACACATTCAGCTCTATATAGACTCATTTAGTATGTTTGAACATAAATTCTAGGTATGTCATTTCTAGCTTACATTAAATACAGAAAAAACCTACAAACAATTTACAAAAACATGATACATAAGCAGCAAACCACTATCTAGATATATTGAAGCCAGGGATAGCTATCATACTTAAGTACTTTACATGGTTTACAGAAAACAATAATAATTGTGTAAATAAAAACAATTGCTTATCAAAAATCGTAAGATATCTTGACAAATTTTAAAAATATATAGAAGCAACATACCCTTTACATTTTCTGAGTTGTTCTTTCTCTTACTTCCGATAACACAATGTCCTGATAGCTTTCTCATATTCAACTCTGAAAAATGTGTAGTTTTCTGTGTTCCACAATGAGATGTGATGTGATAGTTATATTTTTTTATCTCTAAATCCGTTTTGAATGATTGAAATGGTTTATATAGACGTGGATGGATAAATATGGGATGGTCAGATATGTTAAATAGTATCTTGCAATTTAGGTAAAATTAATGACAACTATAAATCACATGTGTATATTGGATATATCTTTACATATTTAAAATTTTCCATAAAATGATGAATGAATGAAATCGCTTTTATAAAATCATCGATTTTAATTACGAGAAATGGTAAAGATTTTTCAAATTCTATATATTTGGAGTTTAAAATTTAAATTGGGAACAGATGTGTTGAATATTGCTTCATAGTTGAAAAGCTTATTAACTCAGTACAGGAATAGGATAGTATATGTTATGTGGGTGTACTTTGTAGTTATTTAATTTCAGATTATTGTTTAAATTATCCGTGAAATGAATGGCTCAAATTAAATTCTTGGTTATGCTTTATGTTAGAATTGTTGTATAGTATGAACTTTGAGAATTAAACCCTCTTGACCCTACTCCTAGAGAGTGGTGGAATCCTATAGGGCTCTCAAAGGATGTTTGTGTATTTTTAGTTTACATATTTCATTTGCTAAATGAGGAATGTGATATTTCAGCAATGTCTGCATGGTTTACATGGTTATTTGTAAAACTGTTTGTATGATTGTAATTTAGTTTATCAGTTGATTGTATTATGAACTTGAAACCAACTTGACCCTACTCCTAGAGAGCAGTGGAATCCTGTTGGGTAATAACAATTTTAGATATGTAATATGTATTTTACAATTTTAATTAAGAATAAAAAAAATTAATATCTCAAAAAACATGAACAAATAAAAAATAAAATTATTTTCACGAATTAATAAACCTTTTTATAAAATTACATAAATCCTTATAAATTAAATATTAATTTAATTAATTAATCAACTCATTTTAAATATTTTAATTATATTAATTAATTATTAATTAAAATATTTATTTAATTAATCTAATTTTGTTTAAATATTAATTAAATTAATTAGTAAATAATACTTTTTGCAATTTTTAATTTGTTAATTTACATATTAAAAGAAAATTATGTTAAATTTTAATTACGAGAAAAATTATCGAGGTCAGTATGGAAATAAAAAAGACATTATTAAGTCAATAGAAAATTTTATTAAATTTAATCGCAATAATAATAATAAAAAACTGAATTTAACCAATATTCAAAATAGACAACTACTTATAATGCTAGTGTTTAAATACCCAAAAACTAATCCTTAAACAAAAGAACTACTTAATGCCTATCTAATCTTCTTCCTTTTTAATAACGCTCTTCGTCTTCATGCTCGTCGAAGAAGACGAAAATCCTCATTCAAAGTCCTCTTAGCAAGTGGCGACACATCATTCCGATCGCGTTTGCCAAGCAGCTTGCTAGGTGTGTTAACTTCATCCCCCGACGAACTATCATCTAATTCCTGTGAACAATCAATATCAAATTTTATATTTTTTAATTCACAAAACGAATATAAACAAAACATAAAGACCAAAGTATTACATTTTCACTGCGAAGCTCTTCTCCTCAAGCTTTGACAAATAGTCCGATTCCTAAAAAATATAAAAATATTAAATAAATATATGTAGTAAATGTTTTTTAAATTTTACCTGACTCTCTAGAGAAGTAGCCCCATATTTCCACACTAAATCCTGATCTGCTGCAAGTTTTACCACGAGAAAAGCTCCAAAGATAGTTGCGTAATTGTTCCTCTTTAATTTGAACTTTGAAAAGCAACATCTTGCCAATAAGGCCTTGCAACTCGGCTGGTAACTCAACAGGCGAATTACTGCACCTTCTTTCTGTTTAAAACCAGAATTTTTTTTATAATTATATAATATATATTCATTTAATATATGTAATATATTTAAAGCTTTTTAAAAATAAAAATTACTTTAACACTTTCATCCCTCAAATCGCACAAGGTCTCCCACCAACAAGTCACACTCTCTATCCCAACAAAGCAGGGTTGCACTTGCTGATTCATCTACCACTTGGAAGTGAATCATATATCTTTTCATATAAAAAAAAATAATAAATTATAATCAGTAAAACAATTCAAACAAATTTTTTTATCTTCACTTGTAATAATTATAACACAAATTTACCGTATACATCCCGTTTCCTGCAAATGGTCACATTTAATGCAGTACAGCTGATCAACAGCTGGATGCAGTTTTTTGGTACATCTTGTGCACGAAATGTACCACCATTCATCCGAAACACCAAATATCCTTGCACAAACCCAAAAGCTTCCGGCCTATATAAATAAAAACTTGAAAACATCAAAAGATATAATATAAAGTTTTGAATAAAAGATTGAACCACAACAATATTTATATTACCGCATCATTCGCATAAAGATGTTCTAAAGGCTTCAATGAGAATTTTGGAAATTCTAGTTCCTCCAACACTGTTGTCGATCGTGGATTTGAAACATGGCTTATCGAAAATGTTGGATTATTGATGTTCATAAGCCTAAAAAATGAAATTATTATCAGTAAAAAATTAATAAAATATTAATTATATAAATAGTAATTTCCGAACTATTTAATAAAAAAAATTATTTTAAACCATTAGTCACACAAACCTTCTCTTAAATTCTTGTATTTCCTCAATTGGATCATTCACATAAAACTTTGTAACAAAGAAGCTGTTTGAAACCTTGACTTGCTCTGTAATAATTTTACAAATATTATATTAAATAAATGATTATTGAGAAAACAAATAATAATAAAAAATTGTAATTTACTCAACAAATACCTTTAAATACTTTAGCACGTCCCATTTGTAAAATAACCACCACCGGGTCGACAATGTTATGTTAGATAAATATTTTTATCAAGATTTTGATGATTATGTTTAAATGAGTTTTTATACCAAAACAATGTTTATAAATGTTGTCCAAATACTGCTAAATGATTTAAAATGTTTTTACTAATTTTTGGAGTATTTCTTAGAGTTTATTACTCGATAAAATTGAACAACATTTTTCATGATTTTGTGTTAATTGGTTTTTACACCAAAACAATGTTGTCCAAATACTCCTAAAAGATTTAAAATGTTTTTACTAATTTCATGGAGTATTTCTTAGAGTTTATTATTCGATATAAATGGACAACACTTTTGATGGTTTTGTTTAATTGAGTTTACTATGTTTATAAATGTTGTCCAAATACTTCCAAGTGATTTAAAATGTTTTTACTAATTTTTTGGAGTATTTCTTGAAGTTTATTTTTGATAAAAATCGGACAACATTTCAAATTGGAGGTCGGCCAGATACAAGATCGCATGACGAATGAAACAAAAACCAATGCCAGGAAAAAAGGGGAGGTGACCGGTCAGTGGGTGCGACCGGTCGCCCTTTAGAACCGGGTCGCGCATCACCTTGACCGGCCGCACCCCCCGCAACCCTTACCTAGATCGCACTATTTTCATTCAAACGTTCGAAATCTTATACGAGCGACGTTTGCGCTGCGGCAATCTTTTGACAAAAATTTGTACCATTGAACTCCTTGACAACAGAATTTGCTTTTCAATTTTGTACAATATTTCTACATCTTGTGATCCTCTTTTTGTAGACAAAAGTGAAGAAGAAGGAGCCTATGTTGGTGAAGACTTCCCTATAAATAGAGGATGAATTGAAGACACAAGAGAAAACACATACAATCAAAATACACAACAAGAAATCTGCAAATTTCCAAGCTTTCATATTCAACACTCTTGTTGTATTTATAGCCTAAGTATTTTCACTTTCACATCTTGAGGTCTAGGCTTTATTTCTTGATTACACTTGCACTCAAATTGTAATATTCATTATTGAGTTGTAATCTTGATTTTTGTCATCATTCAACACAACATATCCTTGTGAGTATTCTTGTGGAAAGAATACACTTGGGTGATCTAGGTGATAGGTGTTTCAAGAGTGTGGTGCTCTTGAGGTATTGAAGAATTTGGTATTCTTCAAGGTTCAAGATTGTGGTAATCTTCACAAGGTGCCGTTGGAGATTGTGGTAATCTTCAAGAGAGATTGTGGTAATCTCAAAGGTGGTGTTGTAGAAGAGTGTGGTGCTCTTCAAGGTGATGTTGTAAGGTGTTGTATTAATTTTGGTAATTAATAAAATCTTTTTTCTTTTTGAAATCTATCCCGGAGATACTGGGGTGGTAGAGGATTAGGCCCTAGATGGGTTGAACCTCTTTAAATCGACGCGCGTTGTTTACTTCCCGCACCTTTATTATTGTTTTGGCGTATTTGATTCGAAAAAGAGGGCATAATCGAAAAGATGGAGATAATCTATTCACCCCCCTCTAGATTATCGTAGCCACTTGGACTTACAAGTGGTATCAGAACCAAACTCTTTGGCAAGCTCGTTCCACATTGCGAGTAAAGAGGTACGATCATCGGCTACGAACGAAGTCTACCTTACCGGCGCCTCCACCACCAAGCCACCACTATTCGATTCCAAAAATTTTACAGTTTGGAAAGAAAGAATGGAATGCTATCTACAAGGTTGCGGGTTCGATATTTGGAACACAGTCGTAAATGAAGAATCCATTCCAATGATGAACACACCACACAAAGGCCTCAAAAAGCTCAATGATGAAGAAAAGAAAATCATCTCCATAAATGGTAAAGCTCTTAATATTTTGTATTGTTCACTTACCATTTTGGAATATAATCATATTGTAGGAATTAAATCGGCACATGAAGTATGGAGAAAATTAGAAGAAGTATATGCAAATGAAAGGAGCCACTCAAAAGCATCTACTTTTCAAATGGATACAAACCCAACTTGGGATGAGCTTCCTACAACTTCCGACGATGAAAACGAACGATGTCTTATGGGCTTCAAGAAAACGAGGTAAGTTCAAAACCCTCCACTTCTTATGATAATGAATTACAAAATGGTTATAGTGATTTGCAAAATGATTTTGATGAATTTCAAAATGAATTCCAAAGCTTACTTGTTAAATACAAAAATTTGAAAAAGGAATTCAATATTTTGAAAATTGATAAGGATAATTTATTTTCCTCTTATGAATCACTTTCATGTGATCACACCACCACACTTGACAAAGTTAGAAACCTTGAGAAAGAAAATAGTACTCTTGTTGAGGATATTAATTCCATGAAAAATGATTTATCAAAATCCAACTTGAGTACCGATAAAATGACCGATATTATTGATGTTCATAGTTGTGATAAATTAAAACAAGGACTTGTTTATAAGCCTAGTATTGTTAATTATATGAAAAGAAATCAAGTCCCTATGCATGTTGGTCATTATGCTCCCAAAATTACTACTTGTTTTATTGTGGTAAAACGGGTCACACGGTTAATACTTGTCGGGCTAGAAATAGCTCTAATTATTATTGGAGACTTAAAAGTCTCAAAGCTAATTCCAAAGGACCCAAACACTTGAGGGTACCACAAAATAATGTCATATTAGGTACCCGACGGAATAATAATCGAGGAAAATACATACCGCCAAGAAGACATCAAATGACCATTTCATTTGATCAAAGGAGAAGACAACATCAAAATAAATTCCAAGAGAAAGACACTATCAACAACGGGAAGGCCACAATGCTTGGAAATGGAGCAATTGGGGAAACCACCATCAACATGAAGATGTTCAAACGGGAAGATATCATCAACAATGGGAACGACACAACCCATGGAAATGGCGAAATTGGTAAACCGTATCTCCCTATTTAAATATGCATTTTATTCTTTGCATGTTTTTATTTGTGTCTTTATTGCAATATGAGTTTTCATATTTTTAAAATTTAGGTCTTCAATATATTTGTGAGTTTCATAATTTTTTGAAAAAAAGACCTTGCATGATGTTTCTAAAACTCTTGTGCATTTAATTAGACTTACGTGGTTTATTATCTCCTATGTAGTTATATAGCACAAGCATGCTTAAGACATCTCTTATTGCTTAGCCTACACATGTATTATTGTGTTTGTGCTAAATTTGGTTGAAGAATTGTGTAGAATTTACATATGGTTATCTACTAGTAATATATCAAGAGAAACATGAACTATCGAGGTACGCTCATTATTGTTATTCATCTCATAGACTCGATACATGTTGTGCCATATGCCTATGTACTTATTTTATACAAGTGCCATTAAGAGGATGTTTTGTTTTTTGAGAAGGCATTATTTAACATAGCTTGTTTTATCCAAGATTTGTAAAGTATTATATTTTGTTTTGATAAAACAATTGATCTACTAAGTTATGCATTTTATTGCACTTATAAATGCCACTATTCTTGGATACTTATGTCTAACCTCTTGTTCATATGATTCTTGTAAATGAGGTCTCAACTATGTGCCCTCTTATTGTCAAATTTCAAAAGAGACCTTATGTAGCTTTCTTAAGCTTATTTGACCTTGAATGATTTATTAGACTCTTGATGATGCATAGTATGTGGTGCTTAAAATAGTGTATCTATTATTCGATATTACTATGCTCGTGTGCAAAATATCTTGTTAAGATTTTGCAGAAATTTATGATATTTCGTAACAAGTTTGATGAACAAGACAAGGTTAGTAGCTCAATGATATTGTCAAGAAGAAGGTAATGATTTTGATGTAATATTTGCACTCATAGCACATTTAGAAGTTATTTGCACTTTACTTGCCCATTCTTGTTTTGAGAAAATTTCAAGCTTTACCAAATGGATGTTAAATCCAATTTTCTAAATGGTTTTATTCAAATAGAAGTCTATCGGAGTTTAAAATTTTAGGCCATATGATTTTTATAAAAGGCCTTGTACGGTTGATATAAGTACCCCGTATATAGTTTGATAGACTTAGCTATTTTTGCAAAATTATTTTACAAAAGGTAAAGTTGATACTACACTTCTTGTTTTGAAAAAGGGCAAGGTTGTTTACTTGTGTGAATTTATGTTGATAATATTTTTGGTGCTACTAATGAATATTTGTGCAAGATATTTTTCCAAGTCAATGCAAGGTGAACCTAAGATGATCATGATGAGGGAAGCTCAAATTTGATCATTGGAATGCCAAGAAGGTGATTATATTCCACACTCAAAAGAAGAAGCGAGACATTGAAGAAGAAAGAACTATTTCAACCTATATGGCTAGAAATGCGAAAATTGACAAAAGGTTGAAGTAGGCATTGACAAACGAATTCGAGGTATGTTCATTCGTTTATTACTCCTTAGACTCGATATTCTATATGCCTTATGTCTATATGTTTGACTTAAAACAATCCCAACGAATCTCTTTAAAGTGTCGTTAAAAGAAATTTTCAAATATTTGTAAGGCATTTCTTCTTATAACTTGTTCATTCAAAGTTTTAAAACGTTATTATTTTTCGATAACAAGTCCTGTAAATCTTATTTTTCAAAATATGGTTCGTCATAATCGAACTAAACATATTGAGATTCAATATTTTTTTTGGATTGCATGTTTTAACAAAAACTTGAGATGTGTTTAATTAGTCTCAAAGATAACTCGCGACTTTTTAATCGCTCACCGCCGAGTATTTTACCTCATTTCGAGCTTGATTATGACATAATGTATATTGAATGAGGTCTACGTTTGCATTTTGCACGCTTTTCAAAACTTAGGGAAAAAATCGGATTTTTGGATCAAATTTGATTTTCAAAACAAAATGAACCATCAATGATTGGCAAAAGCCGGACCGGCCGCCTAAGCCGCCGACCGTCGCTTCGCCGACGGCCGCTTGGTAAAATTTTGGCTTAAAACGGTCATGTTTTCCAAACCGAGCAATTTTTGTTTTTTGGTTCATTTTTCGTCCCTTTGCATTTTTCACACACAATTCACTTCAAATGAGTTTTGATGCATGAATTATATATTTTGGGGACTACCTAGCTCGGTTATCATCATTGATGCTCATCTTTACGATTAAATGGTAAGAATTTACTCCTTTTAACTCAATCAAGTTGAACCCTTGAGAAATTGCTTCTACTTGATATATTGATAGATTTCTTATATAATTGTGTTGTGAATGATGATTGTTGATGGATGAATATTGTATTATTGCAATTGGTGATGAAAATTTTTGGCTTAAATGTATTACAAAGGCGTTATACATCTCTTGTTTTATTCAACGCACGCCAAGTGTTCGACAAAACGTATCAATGAAAAATTCATCACCTACATGATTCTCTCGATTTGAAAAGTCTTCTAAGTTTATATAAATCATGTTTTATCAATCAAATGAGCTTTTGCAAGTCAAATGATCAATTTTTCCCTTTCATTTGGAATTTAAGCTTCTTTTTTCAAAATGCCCGATAAATCGATTAAATTGCGCACTTTAATATAATTGTATGATGTTTTTATCGTGCTAACATTCTTTTTGATGATTCCAAAGAGGGAGAAACAGAAAAAAACGCTCATGTGCTTAAAGAAGCGAAAATAAGCTCGCAAGAAAAGCTATAAGCTAGGGCTCTTAAAAGCCAAAAGCTATGAACAATACTTAGTCCATGTGATGTATTATGGACTTTTATGCTTGACTAATGATATTTTGTGACAGGGGGAGCTTATAAGCTCATGATAATTCAAGCTTAAGTTGTAAAAGCTAAGCTTTTAGCTTTTAGTTGGTTGCTTGTATACTTGTTCTTGATATGCATATTGATAGGGGGAGCTTGTGCAAAAATGATTTTGAAAAATCTTTGCTCTTATCCTTGTGTATTTGTACTTATGATAAATCTTGCTTGTAATGGTTTGATGTTTTAGACCGGAAAATTTGTTTTGTTTTAAAATCAACTTCCTAAAATTGTTTTGGTTTGTAATCATCAAAAAGGGGGAGTTTGTTAGATAAATGTTTTTATAGATTTTGATGATTATGTTTAAATAAGTTTTTATACCAAAACAATGTTTATAAATGTTGTCCAAATACTCCTAAATGATTTAAAATGTTTTTACTAATTTTTGGAGTATTTCTTAGAGTTTATTACTCGATAAAATTGGACAACACTTTTGATGATTTTGTGTTAATTGGTTTTTACACCAAAACAATGTTGTCCAAATACTCCTAAAAAATTTAAAATGTTTTTACTAATTTCATGGAGTATTTCTTAGAGTTTATTATTCGATATAAATGGACAACACTTTTGATGGTTTTGTTTAAATGAGTTTACTATGTTTATAAATGTTGTCCAAATACTTCCAAGTGATTTAAAATGTTTTTACTAATTTTTGGAGTATTTCTTGAAGTTTATTTTTGATAAAAATCGGACAACATTTCAAATTGAGGTCGACCGTTACACCAAGATCGCATTTAATGAAACAAAACCACCAGCGAAAAAGGGGAGGGTGACCGGCAGGTGGAGGTCGACCGTCGCACCCCACCTTGACCGGCCGCACCCCCGCAACCCCTACCTAGATCGCACTATTTTCATTCAAACGTTCAAATCTTATACGAGCGACGGCCGCGCCAAATCTTTTGACAAAGAAAATTTGTACCGTTGAACTCCTTGACAAAGAAGATTTGCTTTTCAATTTTGTACAATATTTCTACATCTTGTGATCCTCTTTTTGTAGACAAAAGTGAAGAAGAAGGAGCCTATGTTGGGAGCCTATGTTGGTGAAGACTTCCTTATAAATAGAGGATGAATTGAAGACACAAGAGAAAACAACACAAGCAAATACACAACAAGAAATCTGCAAATTTCCAAGCTTTCATATTCAACACTCTTGTTGTATTTATAGCCTAAGTATTTTCACTTTCACATCTTGAGGTCTAAGCTTTATTTCTTGATTACACTTGCACTCAAATTGTAATATTCATTATTGAGTTGTAATCTTGATTTTTGTCATCATTCAACACAAGACATCCTTGTGAGTATTCTTGTGGAAAGAATACACTTGGGTGATCTAGGTGATAGGTGTTTCAAGAGTGTGGTGCTCTTGAGGTATTGAAGAATTTGGTATTCTTCAAGGTTGAAGATTGTGGTAATCTTCACAAGATGCCGTTGGAGATTGTGGTAATCTTCAAGAGAGATTGTGGTAATCTCAAAGGTGGTGTTGTAGAAGAGTGTGGTGCTCTTCAAGGTGATCTTGTAAGGTGTTGTATTAATTTTGGTAATTAATAAAATCTTTTTTCTTTTTGAAATCCATCCCGGAGATACTGGGGTGGTAGAGGATTAGGCCCTAGGTGGGTTGAACCTCTTTAAATCGACGCGTGTTGTTTACTTCCCGCACCTTTATTATTGTTTTGGCGTATTTGATTCGAAAAAGAGGGCATAATCGAAAAGATGGAGATAATCTATTCACCCCCCTCTAGATTATCGTAGCCACTTGGACTTACATGTTATTCTCCAAATGAGGTAGAATTTGTTCGACATAATCCTCTCAAAGAGTGCACGACAGACGCCTATACCTATAAAAATGTAATTGTTAGTTTAAATTAAGATAAATAATGCAGAAAATAATAAAAAGAATGTTACTCTAAATCTTCTAGTGTTATCTCAATGAATCTTGTAATTCTTCCATCAATGTCTTTATTCTGAGCACTGTGCATTGACACAAGTCTGCCAATAACATCTGAAAAAACCAAGAAAGATTAAAATTAGGAAACAAAGCAATTTGACAAAACAGTAAAAGTAAAACCACAAAAAATCAGAACCTTACCTAACAACATTGTATCGTCAACCTTATCGATTTGTTAAGTCAAAGAAAAATTCTTAAAATCAAAAAGAATCGGGGAAAAGATCGCCAAACATTTCAAAAACGTGACTTTTCCCATAAAACAAATTTTTCTCGCTTGTGGGCAAAGGGTCTTGTATTTTTCAGTTTGTTTCTTGACCAAAAATCCTTGATCACATAAACATGTCCCTCCTTCAACATCTTTTTGAAGTTTGCAATCTGAAATTTCCGTATTGTGCCATGAATTCGATCACCCTGTTATATTTCAGTACAAAAATTAGAATACTAAGTTTCTGAACAATGTAAACAAAAAAAAAGACAATAAAGAAAAAATAAACTTACTACACTATCATGGAAAACACATTCTAGTATCGAGATCTGATTTTTATCTGAATAAGACGGCTTCTTATATGCTGGAATAAGCCTCAATTTGACAACCCACAATGTTTGGCTATTGTTGAGGTCACGAATTAGTGTAACGAATGGTGCCATCTCTATTTTATGTTGATCGAAAAATTCAAGAAAGACGGTCAAGCTTTTTCAGAGAGAAATTATAAATTGCTGTAAATTTCTTAATGCTATGGTTCAGTATTTATATTTGTGATGGACCGAACTTATAAGGAAGCTCAATCAAAATATTTGTGGTTAGATACTGTTTTTGTTCTTATTTTCAAGATTTTTACCATATATTGTTATCAATGCCAATTCATTCATCACATATTTGGGTTTATATATTTTCAGATTCTTTGGCTCGATTTTTTTACCAAACCTGAACAATTGAATGCAAAAATCGAACAATGTAAATTAGTACCCAATTTTTTCCTATGTAAATAGATATCAAATCAATAGTTTTCCATAAATAAAAATATGACAATCAATTTTTTATGTTTTTGGGGTTTAAATATTCCAGAAATATAAACGCGTTTTTTATTTTTGGAAGAAGTCAACATTCATTAAAATCGGTAATTGGACTATAAATTAAGAAGTCAACTTCCATCGATTTTGCAGTTAATTTTTTCCTATTGCTTAGTTTAGTTGAATGAGCAAAGTTTGGACAAAAAATTATTTTGAGCGGATTTTACAGTTCAATTTTTAATTAACCCATAAATAACTAAACTGGTCAAACTTAACAAATCAAAAAAGATGGCTGAATCTATAACCAAAATTACTCAAATTGATCAACTATTAAACAGAATACAGCCAAATTTTTTTTAGAAAGAGGTGTTTAGGCGGGAAAACAAATTTAGAAAGAGGTTTGCTTTTATATATATATATATATATATATATATAGATATCCAAGATGGGTCGGTTTAGGATCCGTCTGACGAATTAGAGTTGTCAAATGGTCTGGCAGGAGACTTACTCGCATATAAAAGGGATCCACACATACAAGACTTCGACGCAATAAACAAAATTTTATAAGCCATCTTTTACAAATTTGATAAACCTAAATCTATTGAAAAATTCATTGCACTAGTGTGTTTCTGGGAACATGAGATCAATATTAGTCTTCGAATGATAATAAATTCTATGTCGACCAGCAGGAAAAATAAATAATGCACCCCAGTTCATCAAAATGCGACATTATCTAACCCACTCTATGAAAAATCAAGTTGTGGTTTCATGACACTATACGACTCTCATACTGAATTTTAGGCATGCATATTAGTATCATCATGAAATGTTCATAAATAATTATTTTTTGGGGCCTTAATCTAAATATATAGATAATGGTTTACACAGAGGATGAGCAGGTACAATCTTTTGCCGAAATGTCCTTGCTTAGGGAATTAATTAACCCCTAATTAAATTGACCAATTTATTGAGAACAAACACGGCACGATACGATATTAGTGAGGAAAAAGGAGAAAAATATAGAGAGATTACTTTATGATGACTAGGAAAAGCATTATATATAATGCTGGTCAAATTAAAACTTAAACAATTGTAGCATTTCTTGTATGAACTTAAATCAATTTATGTTAATTAAAGTATTAAACATCATTTTTAACTTAGGAAGGTGTCAACTAGTACGATGCGACGAACCTTTTCGAAAAATAGAATTAACCTTTTATATAGATAAAGAATTATCCTAAGTTTGAGGACAGGTATTGATGTCCATCTTCCTTTGCTTGGTTGGGCTAATTTTATTTATCCATTTCCAAGCATATGGACATTTATCAATAAAACGAATAGTTTCCAATTAAATTGTATCAATTTTTTATAATCTGATTTGTTTAAGGCATTACGTAGATAATTTAAAAATTGAATTAGTTTTGTAACTATATTCGATTTCTTCTAGTATATATATGCTAATCATTATATATATAGGAATTAGTTCTAGTGAGTCCACACAAGTTATGTGAGTATGTGCGACCAAATCTGGAGCGTTGAGTTATTTTTTAAACGGTCTAGATTAATCGGTTTTTGTCCCTTTTTAATGGTTAATTAATTGAAGAAAAGGGATTTTTGGTAAATCATATTGTATACAATTATTAGGGGGAACTATATTTGGTAGTGGCTTTTTACATGCCTAGAATTAAGGAACCAGTTTTTATCGTGATCTCTCATCCAAATCTTCTCTCTTGAGTCTACGAAAACTGAAACAAGTCAAACTTTCTCGGATGAAAATCTCACTCGGTCAAAACTCTCAATCTCTCTCTGTTAAAGATTTCCTCACATCTCCCTCGCGAAAGATTTCTTCACCTTTGGTTGTTCTTCGAAGCGGCAGCAACTCGATGGCAATTATTCGAAGCAGCACCATCTCCGAGTCGTCTGAACGGCCTCACCTTCTTCTCCGAGTCGACGGGCACATTGTAGTTGGAACAATGTTTGTTTTATTCATCTTTCGGAATATTTTTCAAGAATTTATGGATTACAAAATTCTTTCTCTAAACATATCTTTTGCACAAACATATGAAAATGTCTGGATTTCTATTTTTTTTTCTTTATAGATTTTTATTTATTGTTGCAGTTTTGAAAAACCTAGAACCCTAGTATAATTGGGGTTTTCTATTTTTTACTTTATTTTTGTTGATTTTTTGGGGGTATTGTTGCATTTTTAGGATGTTGATATGTTCTTAATTTTAGTTTTGAGTTTGGGTAAGTTTATGCTATTTTTTATTTTTAGTTTTTGATGTAACACGATGAAAAATTTGGGAATTAGGGTTTAAATTGCTCTGTTTTTGTGTCAAATATGTACAAATGCTTATTGAGTTTCGTAATACTGCTTATAATTTGTGTTATTCTAACTGCATAGTTAGGCTCTGTTGTGGGTTTAAATAGGGTTTTTGCTCTGCTTTTTATGCTAATTATGCTTATGTATGTTTTGTTTTCTGCTTATGTATGTTTTATATTAAGCTTATGTTTTGTTTGTTTTTATGCTTATCGTAGACAAAAAATATTTCTTGTACGTTGCAGAGATTCATTTGTTTTTTACTGTCAAATGTTTACTTATTAAGCATAAAGATCTTGCTTACGTAGGGAGAAAATATTGCTTATTTTGTTGTAACTGTGATTTATTGTTAGATGATAGTATGGATAAATCTATATGAGTTGCTTATGCTGCTAGTACAACTTGCTAATGTGTGTAGTAAATATTGCTTATAAAGACAAAAAATACTTGGTACAAATATATTTCTTATTAAGACTCTGCTTGTGTTGATATAAAATGATGTTTTCATAGCATAAATGGGTTATTTTTTAGATGTTTTTGTCGTGGCTTTGTGTAGATTGATTAGTTTATATAATTGTATGCTTATACAATTATTGATTTTGTTATGTATTTAATATTTTTTGTCAATATTTTTATCAGGAGTATGCATATGGAGTCTTGTAAAAGTTGTCATGTCTTGGTACGGATGTTGTTGATATAATTATGCTGCTTGAAAATGCACTGAAAGAAGTAACAGGGGATGCACAATTTTGCAAAGTCCAAGAAACAAACATTTTCACTATGCGTCACATGGAGACATATGTGGGATGAGGTATCAGAAATTGGGAGGATGGGCTGGAGAAAAACAATGAGGTGCTAATATTGATGATGTGCAGGAAATATGCCGTTGCAATTTGTTTGGATGATGTGAATAAGAAGAGAGAATTGAATCTGGGAGAGGCGAAGAAGTTTGTTGGAACAACGTAGGATTATAGCAAAACGATGTTGTTGTTTTTTTATTTTGAACAAATGGTTGAACATTATATGTTGTTTCGGATTTTTAAACTTGTGGTTGGGTTTGGTTTAATTTTTAGAGTTGTTAAGCAGGATGTAAATGCTATATAAACAATATTATGGTATAACATATGCAATGTTATCTATACAAAGCGATAAATTTTTGATGGCCCAATATTTGCTTTGACACAGTTTATGATGAATTTTTGGTGTCCGAAATTAAATTCTTGTTGGGGTTCATAAATTGTTTGTACACTCCGTTCGTTGCTCAGGCATATTATTAATCCTTCCTTTTCAATGTATTATTACTAAAATTATCAAGGTATATTTTAAACATTTATTGTGTAGTCAAGCATGGAACATAGAGTCAATAAATAAACAACAGTGTTCATGTTCATAAGCAACTTTATAAGAACAGTTAAGCAACACTTTATAGATACCTAAGCAAATGATTGGTCTTAAAAATGCGAAACTCATGAAATGAATTTAATTGACAGTGAATATGCAATATATATTTAATAGATAAGCAAAAAATATGTAGATAGTTAGCACATTATTTCTTCGTATACGCTAGGAGACACCATTTGACATTTTGTCGTGCATATGCAACATATACTCGATGGACAAGCAATATGAGTCTGTTATATAAGCAATTTTTTTTTTTTTGCATAAAATGATAGTTTCTTCAGCAGACAATTTTACTGTAAGAATGCAAATTAGAATCAATAAATTAGCAACATTGTTCATGTTCATAAGCACCTTTATTATAACAATTAAGCAACACTTTATATATACCTAAGCAAATGAATGATCTATAGAGGTAGCAGACATTTTTATTTTTATTTTTTTTTCAGATTTTATTTTAACGATTTACAGAGGTATCAAATGTCTTGGTGAAGAAGAAGACTTTAATTGACATAATTTATTCGTGATTTTGATTTTTTTTTGGATGGTAAGATATATTGTTGGTAACTGCTCCTATTTTCATGGGATTTGATTGTTTGCTTTGGACTAATATACCCCTATATCTATTTAATTAGGCTTTTTATATATTTTATGCATCTTTAATATTAGCCACTGAAATTTGTTGATCTATGGTTCAGATTTGGTCCTACGTACTTACATAAGGCATGGGTCTCATATAATCCTCCCCCTATATATATGTGTGTGTGTGTGGGTGTGTTTGAAAAAAACCGCCTTTCCGAGTTTAATGAATGTGCGAAGAAACAATCCAATTCATATATCAATATCAATAGCAATATTTCGTTGAATAAAATAAGAAAGCAAATAAAATCTCAATATTATTATTATTATTATTATTATTATTATTATTATTATTATTATCATCATCATCATCATCCAAAATTGAATATTTAAATATTCAACAAGTATGTGTGAATAGAGGTGGCAATTTGAGGCACGACACGATTGACCGACACGAACACGGCACGAAATTATAGGGTTTGAGCTAAGACTTATCGGGTTCAAGTCAATTTGACCGGACTGGCACGATGAGGTACGATAAAAATAGGGTTGTTATAGGACTGACATGATAAACACGATAAGGCACGATAATTTTTTAATTATTAATAATTAATTACCTATATAGGTAATTTAATAATAATCGATTATTTTTACTTGGCTATTTTTATTAAAAATTTATTAGAATATATGTTTTAGGTATTAAATATAAAGAATAAAAACAAATAATAAGTTTTATTTGTTAACCGGCTTAACGTGCCTAATGGGTTCACCTAAATAAATTTGACAATTTTTCTTATCGTCTTTATCGTGTCGCGGCCGCGTTTTTCGTGGCTTTTAACGCGTGTCGCCTTCAGCTTAAATTTCGTGCTCGTTAAACATCGAAAATCATGTTCGTGTTTGGGCTTATCGTGTCGCGGCCGCTTATCGCATCGGTCCGATAACGGCCCTAAGCATGAACGATTTGCCTACCTACATGTGTGAACATATATAACCAAACAACTTATCTCGTAAGAGGGGAGAGCTAGACGTATAACTTTGGAGGGCTAAATAATTTTGGAGGCTAAATTAATAAAAAATAAATATTTAATACTAAAAATTTCTTTTAAAATAAAATATACATAAAAATACGCCCCTGCAGAGAAGCATTATACATGAAAGAAACAAAATAACATACCAAATAAAAAAGAACCTTAAATGGCATTACTAACTCTAGCTAAATATATATAAAAAAAAGAGTATGTCTCTGATAGGACCGTTTTACGGATTCTACAGCCCACAAGCCCACGCCCAACTGAACCCAAACCGCCAGCCCGTGCCTCAGTTATTTAAAAAAAATTCACTTTGCTTCACAGGAGATTCAAACCCACGGATATGGAGAGGTAAGGTGGCATTCTACCACTGCACCACTAGTACTTGTTGTACAATTTAAGTATAACAATGTATATAAACTCATTCATAAATGCGTCTGGTAAATTAAAAAATAAAAAATAAAAACGCCTCCAAATGCAGAGGCTAAGAATCGAACTCAGGTCTATTAAAAAATATGATACTTTATCTCAATAAATGGATACTTATAAAAATGTTACTATAACTACATCATATTTATTTTTTATTTTTCCTCTTTTTTTGTTCATAGTTTGTAACTGTATTAATAAATTTGATACTTTATCTCAAAAAATGAATACTTTTACTTATAAAAGTGTTACTTTAACTATATCATATTTTATTTATTTTTTATTTTTCATTCATTCCTAATTTGTGACTATAATAAAAAACATGACACTTTATCTCAAAAAATGGATACTTTTACTTATAAAAGTGTAACTTTAACTATATCATATTTTAATTTATTTTTTTTATTTTTTCTTCATTCATAATTTGTGACTATATTAAAAAAACATGATACTTTATCTCAAAAAATAGATATTTTAACATATAAAAGTGTTACTTCAACTCATTATATATATATATATATATATATATATATATATATATAGAGAGAGAGAGAGAGAGAGAGAGTAACATATTCATAATTTGTGACTATATTAAAAAATATGTTACTTTATTTCAAAAAACAAATACTTTTATTTATAAAAGTATTACTTTAACTCTAACATATTCATTATTCATCTTTCGTTGTATTGAATTCATCATATGTTACTATATTAAAAAATATAACACTTTATTTCAAAAGCAGATATTTTTACTCTTAAAACATGATATTTTATCTCAAAAAATATATATTTTTACTCATAAAGGTGTTATTTAAACTCTGATATATTTATTTTTCTTTCAATGTAATGTAATCATAATTTGTGGCTATATTAATACGATATTTTGTCTAAAATAAACGATACTTTTTCTTATAAAACTGTTACTTTAACTGAGGAAGAAAAATAGAAGAAAAAAAAAGGCAGCAAGTGGCATATTTGACCCGCGGACCTGGTCAACAAGATACGCGGGGACCAAGTCCGCGGGTCAGTAGGACCGTCTTGCGGATTGAGATCCCTAAAACGGTTCTACATGAGTTTTTGCCTAAAAATAAACTCGAATAATTAAACTATAATCAAAGACGATCAAATTAAACACATAATAATGAGAATGGAGAAAAACTGATCGAGGTCAACAATTTTGTGTAACGTGTGAATAAATAAATTTAGATATTTCCTCAAAAAACAAAATTTTAGATAGATTTGGTTAGTGGAGGAACACAAAAGGAGGGATCATTGTACTAACGTCAGCCATATTCGAAAAGTAAAAAATAATTATTAGATAAATATATAATTAAATAAATTCTCTCAAAACCCGCCATACAGCCACCACCCCACCATTTTCAACCTTTTGTTACAAGAACTGTACATGACAACCCCTTCAACATTTTTTTTTGGGTCGGCTTCTCTCATAAATTATTCATATGTTAGAAACAATATAAGGTTTTTTTTTTCGATCTATGACATAATTAATGTCAAGTTTATATGGTTATATTATCGTACATATTATTTGACATTGTTCAAATTATAAGGCTTATAAATTGTATTTTTTGTTAACTATAGGATGATGACAGATTTGGTCCCATAAATTCTCATTTAGCAAAAAATTCTGCAATTACAGAAAATAATTAACAAAATTAGGGTTTATAGACCACCTGATTATTTTCGGCAAAATTCTCAAGCAAGTATTTCTTTTAGTTGCAGAAGTTTTGTGCAAAATGTGACTTTTATAGGATTAATTTTACCACACCCTATAATTAGAGGGGAAGATTGCCATTTATCCTTTTTATCGTAAAATAAAAATTGCATAATAGTAGAAACAAGTTATTTCTTTTCTTTCATTTTTTTTTTCTTTTTGTGGGACAAATGTAATAAAAATGTTATTATATTGGCAAATGGAGAACAGGTTTGCAACATTCTGGGCACGGATCCATACACGTGTTCCCACGCACCAAAAGCTTTGTCCCACTGATCCTGTTACCAGGTTTTCTAAATTCTTTTGAGATAATAAATTTATAGCCAAAATAACTATTGCTTAATTTGTATGTATTTTATATCTTGGTCAACCAATGAAAAGAGAGATTAGAGAGGTCCATGCTGTAGTCCAATCTTATCTCAAAATTATACTGGTTGAACTCATTGTTCCGTGGCACATTATATTTGGTCCTAGATACATCCTTTTCCTTTTTGCAAGTCAATTGGAGAATTTCATTACCCACAAAATATATTATAATAGATATTCGAGATTTTATAAGATAATTACATATTACAATTGCAATGTTTTAAAAGGTGTTAGGCGCTAGCTAAAGACGTGGTCGGCGCCAGCGCCTTGGACGAGAGTTAGGTGGGCTTGGACAAGGTTAGTTGGAGCTTAATTAGAAAAAAAAATATGATCGAACAAAAGAGACTAAGATTTAGCGGACGACTAATCGGAGTTTGCGGGTAATTTTTGGAACAATGATTAGTCCTCTTATGTTAGTGCTTGTTGCTAGATGAATTTCAAATACCCACATTCTGCTGAAGAAAAATAATTAAATAAAATTAAGAATAATAATTATTATAATAATTCTATCACGACCTAACTCCATGACCTCAACGCATATAATCTAAAATAAGAAAATTTAAGTTGAAACTTTACTTACCACTTAGCAATATGAATGTATAATCCATGCAATCCACCTCGACATATTAATCCGACGCAATCCGACTGGTGCAATGGTGATGGAAATGGGGACTCCATCAATTTGATTAAATAATAAGTATTGTTTAATTAAGAAAACCAACCATTTAACTCACGTTTAAGTGCTTTAAATCACCTCTCCCATAGTCCCATTTTTATGGTGGGACAAATCACTGGAATTTTTTAATTAGGAATATTCCCTTTGTAGACTACTTTAAGATGAAAGAATGATTCCATTTGTACTGATATTGGCATAATGCAGTGGGATCTGGGCCACTGAATTACTGATCCAGCCGGTTGAGGTCTACGGATTAGTTTTTTCAAATATATTTATACTACCCAAGTTTTTAGACGTAGATGAGACAGTGAGATGATTATACTTTTACTATAAAAAATAATAGTTTTAGAGTAAAAAGTGATAATCAAAATAAATACACGAATCTAAGTGTATTTAGACAAGTATTATTTTTTACCAATGTTGTAAAAAGTATTAGGCGATAGCTAGGTGGCAGACCGGCCCAGCCTGCGCAGAGATTAATCGTCCCAGAAGGGACGGGACCTGGGGCGGGAGTTAGGCGGGGCCTAATCGGAAAAAAAATCATAGGTGGACGAGGGGGGCCTAACGCCTAGGCGGGGATTAATCGGGGCTAGGCGGAGATTTTTACAACAGAGTTTTTTACACTAAAAGTATCACCTGTTACACAAAAAGTATCACCATCTTACGGTCTCACACCGTTTCACATGAGACCTGATGGTTATACTAAATGGTAACTTTTCAAATTAAATTACTAATTAAAAGATAAATATTATTGGTTACGTCTCATTACTCAGTTGTAAAAATCCCCGCCAGCCCCGACAATCTCCGCCAGCGTTAGGCCCCTTTGTCCACTCTACGATTTTTTTCGATTAGGCCCACCTAATCCCGCCTGTGTCCCGCTTACCCCGCCTAGCCCGCTTCGTTAGCGTTAGGCCTGTCGCCAATGCCTAGCGAGCGTCTAACACTTTTTACAACATTGCGTCTCAATCATAAGGACTAGCTTTTGAAATAGGACAAAACGTTTTTTTTTTAAATTATTATTTTGTGATTAAGTAATATTTACATAAAGTTTTTTCTCCTTATTTAATCACCAAATTACAAGGTTATTATGATATATGTTTTTAATTTGAAATGGTCATCCATTTAATTTTGAACAACAAGAATCGCAATTTAGAAAGTGAAGTAAAATAATTATTTCCAAAATATATTCAATAATGCAAAGAATAAATCTCGATTTCGGATTATTTCTGGTAATTTCGTTGCACGAGCTATTCTAATAATCAATAGAACTGTTAAATGAGCAGATAGGTGTCGTTCGTCACGGGCCAAGGAGAAAATTCTGGACAGGCCATGACAAAATTCTATTATGCAACTATTTTATTTTTGAGACAACCAATGAAAATACACATTAAATGACCAGGTTAGTGAGGTTTTCAGGCCACATAAGTGCAATCTTTTCGCCCTCCAAAATTACAAACGCCCCCTCCGGGGCCGAGTCCATTTTGACACCGCTAATAATTAGATATTTGTATTCATATCAATCATACCGAATAACATGTAGAGATGTCAATTTCACAAAAAGTTGCATCATCGATAATGAATAAGTTTATTGATGGTTGGCGTGAGATTATTTATGTATTATAGATTTGAATATAACATAAACATTGGAATACGTTCAAATATACTGACCGATTATATATATATATATTACAATACGATTAAAATATGTAATTTTCAAATATAACAATTCATTAGTGTACTTTACATATCAGCACTCCGTACATATATTTTCCAGTTTGAAATAATATACAGTTTGAAGTAATATTATATTCTTTTTTCATCATATATTATGAATAGAATCTTATCAAATTGATTTTGAAAACAAAAGAAATAAATTTGTATAGTACAATTGTGAAGGTTGAGCCAGTAATGCAGATTCGTTTTCAGATTTTTCTGTCACGCCCCAATTTCATATCCCAATAGAATAACATCCAATGAAGTACAACTCCGATAATTACATGTTTTGTGTCGACAAGAGCTCTTACAAAAACAAAAAATACAACAAAAGTCTACAAATCCATAAAGTTGCAATTCACCTATCTTTACTATATAAATAATTATATTGTTCAAATACTGACAAATAAGTCTAAAACTGATCTTCTAGGTTGGATCAATCCTTATTTGGAAGTATAATGTCGGTCTCATCGATCTCATAATATCCAGTCTCTTAAAAGTTTTATAAAAAATCACGGGGTGAGCAAAACGAGCTCAATGGGTTGGGGTAGGGGAATTCAATAGTTGTTTCATTAAAAGAAAATAAATTTATGTGCTTGAGTAAGGTATTTAGGGTGGCAAAAAGATATTTAGGACAAAGATGCACAGAAGATTCATTTACCGTAATGATCAATCGATTTTAATGTTAGCAATGATGGAAAACACATTATATAATGGTTAATCGAGTACGGTAAACGAATAATGGGATATCTCGCTTTTTTGAAGTAAAGATTTTGCTTTTCAAATAGAGATATCTCGCTTTTTAAAAAACATTGTCGGTCACCAATCACCAAATAGTACGTAGGATCGTGTTGATCGTATTACGTAACCTCGGCTCGCTCTCCTTATAACTCCTAAACAAGATTTTGGCCGAAGCCTGCCACATTATCCCTCCCAGTTGGCTCGATGTCTCTTTAGCTATGGGATTTTACCCACAGATCGTCATATTCCAGAATATACCATTCTACGACCAAAATTCCGTCGCCAACTCCTACCGACCGAAAGTGAATAGGCACATGGCGCTAAACACAAACCCGCGCAACCTGTCAATCCAATGTCTAACCTATCCACACCACAATAGACTCAAGAAACAATATTTTGTCAAAATGATATTTATTTGCCAAAGGCCAAGTCAGACATTTACAAGAGTTATAATGCAAATGAAAATATAAATTCAAACTGAGAATGATCCAATTTGTGTTTTCCTTAACAAAAGAAAAACAATCGTAGAACAATCTTATATCGTGAGATTAACGTATACCGGGAAATTACGAAATAGTTTAATGTCATGAAGTTCATGAAATAGCTAATACCATGAAATTTATGAAGGTAAACCTAATTTGTTTTAGGAAAATAATATGTTACCCACCTTTGGTTCAGATCTTCGTTTGAGCAGGGGCAATCATGCCACTAATCCTTCACTATCTTCGACTCCGACAATGACTCCTGGAGATGACTCATGATGACAGTTTACTACGAGGTCGTGATGGTGTTGAAAATAAATAGGAATACTATAAAGATGGGAATAGGGAGTATATAAAAAAATATGAAAGAGAATTGAAATTTATTGATTTAAATGAAATCAAAAACAATAAGAACATTTTATTTATAGTTTTAAAAGCTTCTAGTTGCACAAGCGTTGACGCAATAATAAGAAGCAAAATGCAAATCAATTTAATCGATGAATGCGGATCGTCAGGCCTACTACTACCAAAGTCACCGCAAATCAAAAGTCATTGAAGCCGGGCCATTCTGCATACAAATGCTGCATAAATAATAGGCAAAATCTTTGCACAATCACTACAAAAGTTCTTTGAAGGAGTTCTTTGCAAAAATTAATAAGGTTGTTGTTGCACAACCAATCGCTCAAAATTAATACGGAGGTTGATGAACAGAAATACTATTTTTAATACATGGCTAAGTGTCTACTGAATACATTTGAGTTTCTAATGAAAATGGATCACTTAACCCTAAAATTAATTTAACATAATGATTAAATAAGTTCTTACTTGGTAAATAATGCTATAATTAATCCTTACCAATGCAATTTCTAAAATCCCAATTGTTCAATTATTCCCATTGTGATGATATTACATAGTTATCTGGAAGTGGGGTGTCACATTTTCTATAGATCTTTTGGATAAAATTAAAATGATAAATCACAATAATATCGGTCAACAAACTATTTTTCTTCTTTTTTTTTTTAAAATCTTTCCTAATCCAGGTGTATAATATTTTATACTAATTAGACATACCTAAATTAAAAAATCAATACATACCATAATTAAGATAAATAAAATTAATGATATAATTACAAGTATATTGGATATATATGTCTATTTTCTTTCTTATTTTTCATTAAAAGAATATCAAATTTTGTATTTAGCAAGTCAAAAAGGCGGGAAAACAAATTAGGGAATGAGTTTGCTATTATATATTGATATGTGTAAAATATACGTGCATTTAGGGGCTTATTTTCATATATAATTGATGCATTTGCACGTATATTTAGTGTATTTTACTTGGTTTCCTTAGAAGTGCATGATACTATGAGTTCTTATAATTTTTACAGGAAATAGAGCTAAAATGAGAAGATATCAGTTAGATGGCCCGAACAAGAATGACGAAGGCAAAGAAGCGATCAAATACGCGAAGAAAACGACGAAAAGCAAGTTGCACGGTCAGCCCATCTGCCGACTAACGCAAACAATTTCGAACTAAAACATACGTTGATCAAGATGGTTTCACAAAACCAATTTTGGGGGAGCGCCGTTGAGGATCCAAACGCACACCTGGTGCTATTTTTTGAAATCTGCGATACTGTCAAGATGAATGGTGTTTCTGAGGATACCATTCGATGCCGCCTTTTCGAATTCTCTCTACACCATAAGGCTAAGGGATAGTTATGCTCTTTTGACACCACCCGCAAATTGAAATCGGGCTGAAACTGCTAGGTCAACGCTTTTTTAGGCTAAGTATTTTCCCCCAAGTAAGACGTTGTAATTAAAAAGTGAAATCACCCACTTTTGGCAGTTAGATGCAGAACCGCTATATGAAGCATGTGACAAATTTAGAGAATTGTTGAGAAAGTGTCCTCAAGACGGATATCCCGATTACCAACAGGTACATTAATTCTATAATGGTTTGAGTGGCAACACGAAAACTATTATAGATGTTGTATCTGGGGGTGCACTACTAGGGAAATATCCGGATGAGGCAGTAGAATTACTAGAGGAGATGGCAATGCCATTGGCCATCCAAGAGATCTAATGTCAAACGTGTGGCGGAGGTCCAAGATGAAGATAAGGTTTTCATGCTCACAGAACAAGTGTCTATGCTTAAAATGAAACTGGATGCGATGCAACAAACGACTCCTAGAGATTCTGCATTGTTGAAGAAGAGACGAACTTTGTGGGGAAAATAAACTTCAACAACAATTATAGAAATAATCAGTCACCCACACATTACCATCCGAGGGTGCGAAATCATGAACACTTTTCTTATACTAACAACAGAAATGCTTTGCTGCCATCTCCGGGTTTTAATCTGTGTAATCAAGGCACAACGGAGTCTAGTGAAAAGAAAGCATTTGTAGAACAAATGATATGCTCGTTTATCGTAGAAACCATAGCTAGATTAAATAACCGTGAAGCAAAGGTAGACCGGATAGAGGAGCAGGTTACTTAGCTGAACACGAACGTTAATGCAAGACTAAAGTCTTTGGAAACACAAGTAGCCCAAATCGCTAATGCAGTGCGAGGGTAGCACCAAAAGGGCTAATTCCCAGGCAATATGGAACTTAATCCGAGGGAACTGCAATGTCATTCGTCTGATGAGTGACACAAAATATGAGGGCCCAAAAATAGCAAACATCATATTTCAACGACAATAATAATATGAATGTGACTAGGGATGGGGTCAAAAACCGGCCCCACATTAAATACGTCCCATTCGAGACGGTCCAAACCTGGTCAAACGGGTCCCGGAGGGGTCGTGGATCCATTTTGTAAAAACCCATCGGGTCAGCGATGGGTAATGGGTCCTCCTGGACCCGTCCCAGACCCGCCCCATATACAATTAATTTAAGTCAAATTCATTTAATTTTTAAGTCAAGTTGTGAGGACTAAGTGTTTAAACCACATGATTTTTGTTCAATTCTTCTCGTCAAAATTCCATTTCTGAGTCTAGGGTTTGGGCATTCAGAGGACTCTTATTTCCGCCCATTGTCCCCTTCGAAGACTTCTGCCCAGCCTCCCTCTGCCTCGCCGTCTGCCTTTCCGAGTACTCTCCGATTGCACCAACGTAAGATCGATTGTACTTAAGACATTGGGTGAATTTTTTATATTCTAAAATCTGAAGCAATTTTGTGGCTTTTTTGGGACTCAGATTATGTTTGCAAATTCTAAGATTTAAAATGAAAAAATGGGGCCGCCATCTTAAGAGCTTGAATTTATTGATGAATTTGTTAGTTAGAACAAGACTAATTTAATTTATAGAATTTTCTGAATTCAATTTGAAGTCTCATGGCAATATAACATAGGGGCTTTGTTTGAGTTGTCAACAGAGTTCTCATTTCATTCAAGTAACGGGTTCAACGGGTTTAATCCATCGGATCGCGGGTCCAATGCAGGGCGGGGCGGGTCCCGAGTTTGGCCAAACCTGTCCTAGACCCGGCCCGTTTCCATCCCTAAATCTGACGTCTGGCTGAAAACGTAAAACTTAGCGCTTTTTGGGAGGAAACCCAACTTATTATTTTTAATCTCCTTTGTTCAATTTGATTTTAATTTTATTATTAACTTCATTTTTTGTTTTGTTTATTTTTGTGAGTTGTTGTATATGAGGCATCACGACAAAATTTGAGTTTTATCTAAAAAATGACAAAATCAAAAAAAAAAAAAAAAATACACGACCGTGTGAAAATTTACACAGCCATGTGAATTTACAGATACCGAATACACGGCCCAGACCATGTATTCGGTTGAACTGAAGACAGAAAACAGCAGACACCGCACACGGTCCGTCCATGTAGTTTCACATGGACCATGTGAATTGACTGTCGAATTTTTTCTTTCCCTTTTAAAATTCAAACACTCCAATTTTATCCCACTTTTTCCCTTCCAACCCCTAAAGAACAAAAATCCCCTTACAAATACCCCATTCCATCTTCGAAATTCATCACATTCAACTTCAAATCTTCAAGCTAGGGCACAAATACTTCTCTCTTTCAAGAAACCCAGATCACAAATATTTTCCAATTTCTCAACTTTCTCTTGTTCTTCTTCAAGTTTGGGGGAGTTTAATCTCGAATGTTTTCAAAAAGCTTCAAACACACATCATTGGATTCAAGAGGAGGAGAAGGGGGGTTAGTAGAAACACAGGGAGAATGAAGGAACCCGCTCCGGAGCCCGAACCCATGCCAGAATATAAGGTGAATGAACCAGAATACTACAATGTTATCCTCACAAACGAGATGCACCGGGCTCGATGAGAGGCGCTCTAAAATAAAAACATGATTTCAACAAGTTATCCTAATGAACCTACTATTACTATTTTTCGGATTGTTGAATGATTTTCGCGCCTTGTGTGGGCGAATTTATTAGGATGTGATGTTGAATGAGAATTGGAATACATATATGGTATATTCGTATGAAGTTTTGAGCACTTTTGAATTGGTGGTTCAGAAAAGATTGGGTGTTTGATTCAGATTAGCGAATGAGTCGAGAGAGTTGTCGATTGATGACATAAATGCTATTTATCAAACTCCGGCTAATGGGATTGAGGAGCATAAGGATTTTGATATGCTCAGGTTTTGGAAAGAGATTACGGGGCCAAGAATATTTACATCAGGTACCTTTAAGGCGTCTAGTATCAGGAACCCCATTTTTCTCTATGTTCAACACACATTGGCGGAAATGGTGTTCGCAAAAGAGTAAAGCAAAGGGGTCATTCGTGTTGATGAATTGTTTATTTTGTGGTGTATGTCTTCAGGAACTGAGGTGGTGCCCAATGTCGGGGCATTGCTAGACAATATGAGAGGGTGAAAAAGCAAGAAAACTGGATATACATTGGAGAGCTAATTACACCTATTGCCACACATTTTAATGTGAATTTTAATGGGTATGCGCGTGCGGATGGGGGCAAAAGATTGATTTGACTGTCTTGACCATAATGAGGATGATTAGGTTTGATGGATGTGATTATTGGTTACTTCATCCGAATAGGACTAAGATTAAACTCCCAAATCTGGATGTCACCTCAGTTCGGGATATAGGTAATAGGTTGATGAGGGGAGAGCAAGCAACTGCTGCTCAAGACGAGCCTCGTGATGAGACGGATAGACCGGAATCCTCTAAGCAATGAGGTAGTCGGCACATGGACTTTGAGTGATAGGCTTGAATGATTGGGGGTGAATATGGGCTCGTTTATGGATGAACCTATCAGTTAACGACTACAGTTGATGAGTATCACACTGAGTATTTGCACATTTTGATACAATCACACAGCAGCAACAACAGATGTACGAGATGATGTCTCGTATGGACCAATGACACATCCAGCAGGGCCACTATCATGTACCTCCTCCACCACAGTGATCCATGTGAATATTTTCACACATTCCTCATTTTTTTGATAATTTTCTCATATATTTGGGACAAATCATAATTTAAGTTGGGGGTGTCAAGAATGAGTGATTAAGTACTGTTGCATGTTTGCATTACATTTAGGTTGCACATAGAAGCATAAAATTTGCATAAAAAATTTTAAAATCTATTTTATTTTTATTTTTTATTATGTCTTAGCACGTTTATTGTTTTTGTTTTAGCACGTTTATTGTCTTTGTGTGAGTTAGGATTAGAAATCGAATTACTACAAAAGGCTTTCGTATGATTTTAGTATTTTACTATGAGTACTTGGTTTCATGAAAATAAGTATTTGATGAACTATGTGATGAATTGTTGAGAAGATATCTTTTGCATGTTTGACATTGATTGAGAAAGTTGGGTATTTGAGCATGATGTGAAAAATAAGCTTATGAGCTTTTGTGTCTTTAACTGCTTTTATATTGTGCAGTCCTTTTTTTTTCTTGAGTGCGTTATTAATGATTGTTAGAACTCTAGAAATTCCAATGATATCTTATATTGAAACCACATGTATATGCAATTTTTGAAGATAATTTAAGGCCATTTTTGTTTTAGCCTACTTAGCCTAAAAAGCCTACCTATGAACTCATTATTCCCTAGTTAGCCATTTTGAGGCTAAACTTTTTATTGTCACCCACATTTTGAGCTTTGAACTTAAAAATAAATTTTATCCCCAAAGCTTGAGCTTATAGAGAGATATTTTGAGGGAGCAGTAGTTAAATGTTAAGAAAGAATGTTTATAAGAAATAGCGATGAGCAGTAAATAGGTGAAAGGATGATGAAACTCGAAAAAAAAAACAAAATTTTGAATGAAAAAGAAAAGAAAAAAAATTGAGAAAAAGAAGAAGAAAAAAAGAGAAATTTTTTGGAAATTTTGAAAAATTGAGAGCTTGAGACAAAAGAACGAAGACAAAAAGGCCTAAGAATGAAAAAGATGAAAAAAAGGGTGGAGTATGAGATGAAAAAGAAAATAATTCGAGAATGAGTTTTATAATGAAATTGGGTTGATGAATTGAAAGTCTGTGTACTAACATTCTATTTGCTCAAGTTAAGTCACTTAATCCAAATTTTTTCTACCGTTACCAATTAGCCTATATTACAACCAAAGAAAAAGTCCTTTTTGATTCTTTAAATTGTGCACACTTAAGTTGTAGAGATGTTAGATGATTTGTAGGCCTATGGTAGTTCTACGTCCTTGAATTAAATTAAGTGTATGCACATCCCATCTACTTTGAGAGTTGAGTGATACACTATGTCACACTATTTCTTGTGAGTCGCGATGACGAATACCTAGATAGGTATTAATTATGCCGAATTTGCGATTGATGACTTTTTGATGATGAATTGCATGTTTGCTAGATATATTGATTTGATTAAATTAAGTGTTTATAGTATTCTTGAGTGTTCGATTTATCCCTTATGATTATTTTGTTCTTTTTGCTCGAGGACGAGCAATGATTTAACTTTGGGGGAATTTGAGTATAAAATATACGTGCATTAGGGGCTTATTTGATATATAATCAATGTATTTGCATGTATATTTAGTGTATTCTACTTGGTTTTCTTAGAAGTACATGATACTATGAGTTCTTATAATTATTACAGAAACAGAGCTAAAATGAGAAGATATCAGTTAGATGACCCGAACAAGAATGACGAATGCAAAGAGGCGATCAAATATGCGAAGAAAATGACAAAAAGCAAGTTGCACGATCAGCTCGTACGTATTCATACGCCCATGTGAATTGTACTCGTGTGTTTTTACACGCCCGTGCGACTTGTTCGAGGGAATAATTTCAAAGACAAAGCACACGACCGGACCGTGTGAAATGACATGGCCGTGTGAACTATTCGTGCCAAAAATAGAGAGCAAGACCACTTAAATGGTATACCCGTGTGAAATCACACGGCCATGTGGTTTGCTCTGCGTCTGATTTTGTTTTGTAATTTCGTCGGGACTCTACCAGTGATCTCACAAAGCACTAATAAAAGCAGGACCAAGCCTTGGACAAAAAAGTAACTTGATACATCAAAAATACATCAAAATACACTAGGACCACACAAATCTTTACACTAGTAAGAGGAAGGCACTAATCAACAAAGAACGCCATAAGGCCTTTCACATCTACGAAAGCACAAGGGTTCGAGACTACGAAGAAGAATCCATCCTGACAAGAAGGGTTCTATCTTCTTAGTTTAGATCTCTTGTTTGTACTTAAACGATGTCAAACTATTTAATTTCAAGTTTTTCTATAAATTTGTAGTCAAATATGTTAGACTAATCATTTTGATCCCAGGGCACAATCAAAATTGTGGATTCATGTTAAATCAATATTGATTGTTTTTCTTAATTGATTTTTGTGTTATATTATATGAATTCAAATGCTTATTTCTTGTAGACTATTTGGCCAATAATTTGCATGTCATATTTGTTAGTTCATAATTCGGGGATAAGTTCTAACAAACAAAAATCGAATTCAGACATAAATGGGTATAGAGTTGGAAGGCTTATAACTGTTTGTGGGGAGTACTTCAATTCATATATATTTTCGGAGTTGATATCAGTTGTTGAGTAGAGATGCTAGAAATCGGTATTAATATACTATTTATTTGCTTGGGGAGGAGGAATAAACTAGTTTAGGAATTGAACCCATAAAAACATAAGAATTGGTTTTGATAAACATTGATTGGATTTAATATTGAAGAAGCATGTTGAGATTATGTGCCTATGGTTGCTTTCGTATTTGTTGAAAACTTGTGAGCTTGGGTCTTTATAAATTTATAAATATTTTACTTGTTAATTTTGGATTTAGATTAGATCTAGATTATTTGTGATTTTTGACCACTTCAATAAAATTGGAATACGATATTCACTATAATCTAATTATTTCATATTCAATCCCTGAGGAATACGAACTTGCTAGCTACTATCTGCTAGCTACATTGTACACTTGTAGTTAATGAAAAGATTATCATGATCATATATATATATATATAGATTAGAGAAAATCTCGATTATACAGTAATATTATTTTTATGGTACGTGATGTTGTTCACAATAGTACAGTAACAACCGGTGGCTATCCCAAATGGGCCTTTCTTTCCTTAAGCTTTCCATCCGCGTCGCCACTCATGGACTTCCCACCCCTGGAAGTGGGTATCATGCTTTTCCCAACTCAACTGGTGGTACTTTAGCCTGGAGGTCCTGGGTTCGAGTGTGGGGAAAGGCATGAAACCCACTTCCAGGGATGGAAAGTCCATGAGTGGCGACGCGGATGGAAAGCCCAAAAGAAAAGGTTAAGGAAAAGGCCCATTTGACATAGCCCCAAGTTGTTACAACAGCAATCGGGAATGCCTTCAAATGCCAAAGTAAAAACGATAAACAGAAAATTACAAAGACAGAACCTATCTATTACAGAATCTGTACTGAAAATCAGAAAGTTGAGTTGACATGAAACTTTTTTTGCAAAGCAATTACATCCCGACTAGTGCTCACGGTCTGACATATTGCTTTCAAAGATGAAACGGCTTACGTTTTTGTGTAGTAGCACCACTAACATAAAAGATTCTTTAAACAGGAAGATGTTAGAACTTGCTGCTAGACTCAAAATATAGAAATGCAGATATAGTGTTTAATTTTTGAAGTAAGAATGTTGAATGTTGTGTGTAAAATCTGCAAAGTCTAGCTAAGCTTTTAAATTGGCAACACATCCAACACTTGCAACAGAGTTACAGTCAAGTTAGTGGGCATTAAACTAGTTATGCTGATCGGTGTTATTTCCCACTTGATTGACCACTCTCTTCTGAGTTCTGATCATGTGATCATATGAATCATGTAGGTCCCAAGGGTGTAAGTGCAAGGTTTAGAAGGGGGTTGAATAAACCTTACCAAATTTTTGATTTAGTCCTTTTAAAAATTTAGAGTTGATACTACACAATGTGTCCTTGGTGATGACCAATTTAGTTAATCAAGAGAGTTAGTCTCTCATGATTCAACTGAGTCACATTGATGGAATAACTCAAATTTGTTAAGTCTAAATTAACTCAACTGTGGTTTGTTTTCAACGGAAGACTTAACACCCTTGAGTTTGGTTAAGTAGAGATTTAGAGCTTGATTTAGTACTTAGAGATTATCTAATGGATAGCAAATATGTCAGCAGAATTAAACAAATATGATGCAAGAATTAAAGTGCTGAAATGTAAATGACACAATGAGATTTTTATAGAGGTTCGAAGATGGGGTAATTCTTCTACTCCTCTCTTCTCCAACTCCTGGAGAATCCACTAGGTATTGATCGATATACAAAGTGGTAACAGTCCGGATACAAGTCTTGATCACACACCGACTTGATCCTTTGGGACTCGATCACGGAGATGCCTTGATCACTCACCGTGGCTTCTCGCACGACTCAAGCTTCACAGGCATTGCCTTGCTACTACACCCACTTGCTCAAGCTCTTTGGATTTGATCACGAAGCCCTCAAAAGCTCAAGACTTGGTTCGACCTTGAACCTTCCTACAATCCTTCGTGGAATGTAGACCCCTTGATTCTTCAGTAATTTCCTCTTCAACTGATTGAAGTTATCTTTCCTTCACAGGTGAGTGTTGGATTGATGTTCTTCGTAGTGTAGGCTTGAGGATTGAGCGTTTAATAACTTGAGAATATTTCAGGTTACGATTCGATAATTGCTTGAATGTTTTGGTTACCGTCACCTCCTCTCGCAG
This sequence comes from Rehmannia glutinosa, assembly GCA_016081115.2. Taxonomy (NCBI): domain Eukaryota; kingdom Viridiplantae; phylum Streptophyta; class Magnoliopsida; order Lamiales; family Orobanchaceae; genus Rehmannia; species Rehmannia glutinosa. Next base: position 129,882,050 of record CM071926.1, read on the forward strand.
TCATTCCTCGGCCTTTTATAGTGATCTTTCAAAAATCTGCCCGTTGAAGAGATATGCTTATTTTTGAAAGTCACTTGGTCGGTCGGCTTGTCTTGTTGCGATCCTTGGAATTGCCATTTCCTCGTATGAATTGTTCTTCACCTTTTCAGAGTTCTGACACGGTGTAGTGCTTCCCATTGGTTTATTCCTTTTGCACGCTTCTGGGACTGAACACTTCGAGAAAGGTAGCATGGAGATATTACTTGTTTAGGTAATTCTCTTGATTTACGTACAACGGATCTTTTCAGATTATCTCGACTTGACTGCATTTCCTTGCTTTCCCCAGGTGACTTAGAGTCGACTTCCAATCATTGGATGACTCTTCTGTCACTTCAACTTGAGACTTGGCTTTTCTTGAGTTGACTTGACGATACTCCACTCACCGCATCTCAAATTGCTCCTTGATAGAGTTCCCGTCTTCTCTTCTTTGCCATACTCAAATTTGTCTTGCAAATGAGTCTTCCTTCTAGTCTCCGTTGTCTTCTTGCATGTTTGGGCATAGGCCGACTTAACTCACTTGACCCACCTATTTATTACAATGCGGGTTTACAACAAAAATTGGGGTGCCAACTTCCTATTCTAAGTTTTACATGGCATTCATCAAAATCTAAACAATAAATTTCCCAATAATTTCCCCCTTTTTGATGATGCCAAAACTTAAACCATTCAAAAATGTAAATAGCAAAGATACATACGAGATAGTGTATTCACATAGAATGTATGCGTAGAATCAATCCTTTTATTGATCATAACATTCTTGTTCTTTTACACAACTGTTTACAAGGTGTATCAGAGCAAACATTTATCTGCACAGAAAAAAAATAAAGAATTTATAGCTTTATTGCAGAAGACTTACATAGTATGTATTTACATAATAAAATACATGAAGGGTGGGACAGAACACTTCATCTCCTTCGTTGTTCTCCTTCTTTCATCTTGTTCAAGATCTTCTCGCTCTTCTTCTCTTTTTTTCATCATCAATCGGCGCCTTCTTCTTCTTTTCATATGCCTTCCTGGCAGCTTCATCTCTTCTTAATCTCTCTTGTCTTTCCTCCCATAATCGAGTATGTCTCTTATTTTCTTCTTTCTATTCTTTTCGCATACTCAACATTACTTTTAGCCACTTGCAAATTGGCTACTTGGTCAAGAACCAGCCCAAAGAGATCCCTCCTTTCTTGCCTGGATCTACGTCTTTCAATGTTTTTTTGGGGCGAGGCCTGGTATGAAACCTCTTCCTCCACCACCGATTTTTCCTCTACTTACGGCGTGTATTGTCTTGGGTCTTCTTCTTTCCACGGTGAGTGACCAATGGGTGACCAAAGAGAGTGATTTGCTTGGTGAGTCACGCCGCTGTCGGCTTCTTCACATAACGTGAGACCCTTTTCCCAAGACAAGTCCCAAGCTTGAGCCATAGACATTTTTGCAAAGTATCCTTCGAGATGCGGCGTTTTAAATTCATCAACTGATCGTGGCTCGGTCCCGACATCGAGATGGCATAAGTGTCTCTGTCTCTCGGAATGCCTCCGTGTTGTTTCAAGATGTTCATAACTCGGGCATCCATTCTTCCTTCCACTTCCTCCATCCCCGCTTCAATTGTCTTTCTCTTTTCACCATAGATATAGCAGTGTTGGAGTGGCAAAGTCATGGGAGTTTGTCACGATAATATCACCGTGTGACAAGACCTTGTTGGGGGTTTGTGCAATCATCAAGGTCACATCTTTCGATCCTTCCCCATCAACGGACTTTCCTTTCTTTTGTTTTGACACTTCCTCACTGTCTTTCCCTTTACAACCGCTTCCTCCTTTTCACCTTCAGATCTCTTTAGCGCTTTAAAGTATTCCTCTTCCCCCTTTTTGGCATCATCAAATGAGAGAGAACACTGAAACATATCTTGGCAAGCGGAAGTCGAGCCTGATAGCCGAGTTCTGCCTCGAGTCTCTTCATGGTGTATGCGGCACGAAATTCGAGCGAGTAGCGTTGTACTCTCTTGAAATTAACTTCATCTCAGCCCATGAGAAGGCTGAATTTTCTATCCATGTTTTCTTCCATACACTGAGATCACTCTTATTTTGCTCACGCAGCAGCTTTATCTCGGCGGTGTGAGCTTCATGCATGTGCTCAATGTGTTCTCTCAATTTCATTTTTGCATCAAGATTCTCGGCTCTCCATCCCAAAGACTTGTTGAACAATGTCCTGAAGTATCTAACTTGTTCCACACGCATTGTTTCTTCTTGTTGCCACCATTCCCCCGATCCTGGACTGTTATGCCTCTCAAGTCGGCTATGAAGGTTGGCATCTCTGTTGTCCATTCGCATGTCCATAGAGGCCTGGTGCCTCTCCATCCGTTCAATTTCAGCAAATAATGCCTTGAACACCTCCCGAACTTCACTTGTTTCTTCCATTGCGGTGATGGCCATCTATGCAACACAAAGTCATAGCCACTGAACGATGGTGCTGACGGAATGACAGAGGCTGATGGAAGCGCGTCTTGACTCGTTCTCGACTCTTCATGGAGGTCGGGTGCCTCCAGGGAGAAGGGAAATGATTCTACAAAGGAATCATCACGGCCAACCGGGATTTGTTCAATGATAAGAGGTGCGCGTGAAGTTCCTTTTGGAGTCGAACATCTTTGCAGACTTGAGGAGCCCGTGCAAATGGACTCTGTTTGGTGGGGTCTTTTGTGAAGTGGACCCACTTTGGCGAGCCTCAATGTCTCAACAGCCTTCGTTGGTCTCACTGGTTTCTCCAATTGAATGGACTGGTCTTGGCCGATCGTAAGCGTCATCGGACGATGATGAGATTTCCATTGGTGGCTCATCATCAAAATTGAAAATTTGACGAGTAGTCTTGAGATCGGACTTGCTCGTCTTTGAGGGAACATCCGCACCGAGTCTTTTGGATCTGTTACGGGGGATGACTCGGCTTCTTCGTCGCGCTTCGATCCCGAGAAGGTTACATCGGGATTATCCTGGGAATCATGAAGCGCTTATCTCCTTTTCGAGATGGATCAATGATAGCGGAGGGGATGTTCTCTACTTCGACTTTTTTTACCCGGAAGTCTCAACCTCCCGTGGGCCTTCATTACCTCCTGTAGTCTCAACTGCGCGAGGCCTTGACCTCCCTTTCGACAGTCCCACTGCCTTAGGGTCTTCTGTGGTGGCATCCATTAGAGTCTCACTCCATGGATTGCACTTTCATCGCCTGCAGTGTTAACTCCCGGTACATTTTCTTCCTCCGTGCCTCGATTGCATCGGCGGCGTCATTAGCCTTCAGGAGCGGTTGGCACCTCACCGAGACATCTCAATCGCGAGCTTCGTTGATGGCAACGGTTGTTCATTTAGTGTTTGTACTTTCTCCACTTCGCCTCCTGATTCGTTGTGGAGTCATCTCGTAGCATTCTCCGACCTTTGCCGTTGAGGAGTTCCCCCTCGGTGGCGCACCACCGAGTGACTTGGAATGGGGTCACTCGTCTCCAAACTCCCGGCTATATCTCTTGAGTGTTCACCGTTGGGGCGGTGGTAAGACACCTTCATTAGGGGTTGGCTCAACCTGGGGTCCCCACTAACCCGCTTTCATCGCGATTCCTTTAATTCCTTCTTCCGAGTGAGTTGGGGAAGTGGTGGCGAAGAACGACGGTGGCGATTTGTTGCACTACTCCCATTGGATTCATTTCACCGTGTTTTGGAGGACTCTCCCGTCCCTCCATCATACTTTTCTCATGAAGAATTCGGGATTCACGCATTGCTTGCTGCATTTGCAACTCTTCCGTGGCGGAAGGCGGGGTCCCGATCCTCATCACTTTCGATAGAATGTCGAAGTGAGGATGTGTATGTTCTGTGGTGCCGTGAGAGGGCGAGATGATGGCCTTCTCTCTTGCCTCGCCTTCCTCTGCGATCTCTCCTTCTCCTTATCCTTGAAGATTTGCGGGATATCTCGTGCGATTCTCTTCATCCAATCTTTGAGATCACGAGGTTAGTCCAAGGAAGGTCAGTAGTTCCTCTTCTTCTTCGATAAACTCAGGCCGTTGGAACTGTTCCTTGATCGACTCAATTTCCATTTCTCCACTCACGCAGACGATTTTGGATGTCCGGGTAAGGTGGGGATAGGATCATCACGTCACTATCATCTCTATCGCTTCTTCTTGTGTCTCAACCGGTATGCGAACTACGGTGTGTGTTCGGTTTGCCTCTGCTGATCGCCTTCAAACAGACTTAGGCTGTTTCATCTATAGTATCTGGAGACTCTACTTCTCCAGCGGTCTCCGATTCTGCTCGGTGAGTGGGTGACTCGGCCGGTTTCTCAAGCTCGGAGTGCTTGATGATTCTTCTTCGTCTCCTAGTTTGTACCGAGAGGGATTTACGGTTGAGAGAGAGTTTCTTCGAGACTTGGGCGGCGGGGCGGTCTTTGGGTGCTTTCTTCCTCGAGGAGCGGGTCGTCTTGGCTTGTCGGATCTCCTCTTTTGACGATCGGAGAAAGGTAGTTGAGAGTCCTTCTCGACCGCTAGCTCTTTGAGCGGGAGACACGGCTGCGGGGCGGTGACTCGACTGCGAGGGGAGGAGCGAGTTTGTTTTTCTTTTTGCAGGAGCAGCGATCTTCTTATACACTGCAGAGGCGACTTTCTTCTTTGGTGGAAAGGAAACAAGCTGTATCTTGAGTCACCGATTCCCCCTCACTCGTGTCGCTCTCTTGGCGTAGGCTCTCTTCGTGCGCCCGAGAGAGGTTTGATCTGAACATTCTCTTGTTTACATGGAACGCCTTTCCATGTCTAAGAGGACTCCTTTCACCTCCATCAGGCCAATCACCGGGCCATATCCTAGGGATCCTCCAAATGTACCATCTTCCTTGAAGGATTTGTTCCCTATATTCGGCATAGTCCGTAGACAAAACTCGGATTTATTTTCCTTTCTTCAATGATCGCAAATGCCATTACGATCAACTTTGCTTTGTGATTGATTGGTCAAAGTCGCAAATTTGATGTCTATGCATTTGGCAACTATGTCCAACAACTTGTGATAATCCTCCTTCAAGACCTCTTGTTTCTTTGTGTAAACTATTTTATCGATAGTCGGGCTTGGCTACTTCCTTCCAAGCAAAGCGGCCGTGTTTACATCACCGTTGATTTCTCGATGCTCCTTCCGGTAGTGGCGGTGTTGACCAAATCCTTGGCAGAGATGGTGAACTTCTTTCCGTGAATGATGACTTTATCCTTCATCGTGAATCTCGGCGTTCACGTAGAATCGTGCGACCTCCTCCACATAGGTCATCGGATATTCCAACGTCGAAACGATTTCAGCCCAGACGTTTCCAATTTCTCAAAGAATTTTCTTCACAAAGGTGTCGTCGGACCCCTGTTTCACCATGCCGTCGAAATCCACAATAGACCCGGTGTGGATTTGCTTTCCTAACTTGACAAAATCATAGGTTGGTGCCATTTTTCAGGATTTCACCAAGAAAACTTAGAGGTTGATTTGAAGATAGATAGGGTTTTGAGAGAGTTTTGCCTTTGCTTCAAATAAATGAACAGTTTTGGTAATATGAGAGAGAGAAAGAAGGAAAGCTTAAGTATGGTTTATGAAAGGACGTGCGGTGGTTTTTGAAATGTGATCGAAATCGACGGCTTAGATTTTGCACGCCGATGTAGTATTTAATGTCTCGTATTTAATGCGGCAAAGATTTATATCCAATCATAAGCTTGGTGTGCAGCTTTTTGCCTGTACATGTCATAATTATCTTTGACGTAATTCTTAAAAACATTCCCGCTTAGTCAAACGATCGCGTTTTTGTCACTTTGTTCATAAATGACTCAGCTTTTACCCTTAGCTTTGGTTTAACTCTTCTTCTCACAGTTCTCTTTGTGACTCAAATTGTCACCGACTTGGTATAGATGTCTTTCCGATCGGTGATTTTCTTAGCTGATTTGTGAGTTCACTCTTTTTCCCTTTTTGTTCCATTTCTTTTCTTTGATTATTCCGAAGTGTCACTCAGTCAATTAACCCTAACTCATGCTTGAGTTCTTCAAATCTTGACTCACATAATGGTTTTGTGAAGATGTCACCAATTGTTTATCGGTTGAGATATATTCCAAGATGATGTCCTTCTTTTCGACATGATCTCTTATGAAGTGATATCGACATCGATATGCTTTGTTCTTGAGTGCAACACAGATTTTGAGTGATTGCAATTGCACTTGTGTTATCACACATGATTGGAATTTCTTTTTCCTCAACTTCATAGTCTCTCGATTCTTTGTCTCATCCATAGGATTTGGGCAAACAACACCTTCCGCAGACTATGTGTTTGATACATGTTTTTATCTTAATTTTGATGATTTTATTTTATCACCAAAACAATGTTTTTGAAGGTTGTCCAAATACTCCTAAATGATTTAAAATGATTTTAATATTTTCCTGAGTATTTTCTCAAAGTTTATTTTCGTCTAAATTGACAACGCTTTTAATGATTTTACGTTATCGGGTTTTCACTCTCAAACGATGTTTCTAAATGTTGTCCTAATACTTCCGATCGGTTTAAAATGTTTTTACTAAATTTTGAGTATTTCTTGAGTTTTATTTTCGACACAAATTGACAATATTTCTGTCTCGTGGTCGACCTGGCCGCCCTATAGGGCAACCCGTACATCAAGATGTTTTTAGAAACAGAAAATGAGATGAAAGGAAAAAACAAGCGTCGACCGGCCGCATCAGGCGTCAACTGTCGGTCGACCGGCCGCCCGTGGCCGACCGGCACTGCAAGTTTCTTTTTTGAAACAGACTCAAACCCTTCGTTTTTTTTTAGGGGGGACCGGTTGAAACAGGGGTCGGTCACTTGGTGAAGCCTCGTCGACCGTCGCCGCCTGTTGTATTTTTCAAAGTGTTCTCTTTTTCTCTTATCTCTGTGCGACCGGTCGCCCTATGATTTGACAGCAAATTTCTGACCGTTTGACAGCAGACAAACTTTCCTTAAAATGTGGGATTGATTTCTAACAGCTATATTCTTGATCTTAATTGTATTTTTCTCAGAGATTTTCAATCCCCAAAGAGGAGCATATGCTTGATCAATCATCTCCTATAAATAGAGGAAGTTTTGGAGCAACCAACACAACAATTGAGATACAACACAACAAGATACACTTTAAGCAAACACTTGGTCTTTCATAGTCATTATTCTTGTTGTAAAATTGCCTAGCTTATCACTTTCACATCTTTGAGGTCTAGGCTATTCTTGATTACACTTTGCACTCAAATTGTATTATTCATTATTGAGTTGTAATCTTGATTTTTGGTTATCATTCAAACACAAGATATCCTTGTGAGTGTTCTTGTGGTAAGAGCACACTTGGATGATCTAGGTGATAGGTACAAAAAGATTGTGGTAATCTTCTTATTTAAGGTGTTGAAGAATTCGGTATTCTTCAAGGTTGAAGATTGTGGTAATCTTCACAAGGTGCCGTTGAAGGAAGATTGTGGTAATCTTCAAAGGAGATTGTGGTAATCTCCAAAGGTGGTGTTGAAGAAGAGTGTGGTGCTCTTCAAGTGTTGTAAGTTGAATTTGTATTAATTTTGGTAATTAATAAAATTCTTTTTCTTTTCGAAATCCATCCCGGATATACTGGGGTGGTAGAGGATTAGGCCCTAGGTGGGTTGAACCTCTTTAAATCGACGTGTGTTGTTTACATTCCGCACCTTCATTATTTTGTTTGAGCATTCGATTGTTAAAAGAGGACGAAATCGAAAAGATGGAGATAATCTATTCACCCCCCCTCTAGATTATCGTAGCCGCTGACTTACAAGTGGTATCGAGCCAAACTCTTTGGCAAGCTCGTTTCACATCGCGAGTGAAGAGAAACGATCGACGGCTACGAACGAAGCTCATCTATCCGGCACCTCCACCACCAAGCCACCACTATTTGATTCCAAGAATTTTAATTTTTGGAAAGAAAGAATGGAATGCTATCTACAAGGTTGCGGGTTCGACATTTGGAACACTGTCATTAATGGAGAATCCATTCCGACAAAAAATACACCATGCACCTCAAAAGGCTTCAAAAAGCTCAATGATGAAGAAAAGAAAATCATCTCCTTAAACGGTAAGGCTTTAAATATTTTGTATTGTTCATTTACTAATTTAGAATATGAACATATTGTAGGAATAAAGTTGGCACATGAAATATGGAAAAATTAGAAGCCATCTATGGAGTATTTGCAAATGAAAGGAGTCAAACAAAAGCATCTACTTCTCAAGATCATACAAGCTCATATCTAAGGAATAAACTCCTACAACTTCCAATTATGAAGAAGTTGAATATTGTTTTATGGGCATCAATGAAGAAAATGAGGTATGTCTTAAACCCTCTACTTCCTATGATATTGTCATTCAAAATGATTATAGTGATTTACAAAATGATTATGATGAACTTCAAAATGAATTCCAAAGCTTACTTGTTAGATACAAAAATTTGAAAAAGGAATTCAATATTTTGAAAAATGATAAGGATAATTTATTTACTTCTTATGAATCACTATCATGTGCTCACACCACCACACTTGACAAGGTTAGAAACCTTGAAAAAGAAAATAGTACTCTTGTTGAGAATATTGATTGCATGAAAAGGATTTATTAAAATCCAACTTGAGTACCAATAAAATGTCCAATATTGTTGATATTCATAATTGTGATAAGGAACGTGATCATAAGCCTAATGTTGTTAATCATATGAAAAAGGATCAAGTCACTATGCATATTGGTCATTATGCTCCTAGAATTATTACTTGTTTTTATTGTGGCAAAAAGGGTCATACGGCTAATTCGTGTCGGGCTAGAAATAGCTCTAAATATTGTTGGAGACCTAAAATTCTCAAAGCTAATCTTAAAGGACCCAAACACATGAGGGTACCACAAAACAATGTGCTATTAGGTACCCGGCAAAGCAAAAATCGGAGAAAATTCATGCCACCAAGAAAACATCAAATGAACGTTTCATTTGATCAAAGAAGGAGAAACTACTCTCAACAAAGTCAATTTCCAAAAAGAGCGTATAATCAAAAATGGGAAAAACACAATCCTTGGAAATGTCAAAGACATCATCAACAAGATGATTTTCAGAGAAGAAAAGACCATCAACAATGGGAAGGTAACAAACCTTGGAAATGGAGCAATCAAAGAAGTCATCATCAACAAAGTGACTTCTCAAAAGGAAGATATCATCAACAATGGGAACGGCACAACCCATGGAAACGGCATAATTGGTAAACCGTATCTCCCCATTTGTATATGCATTTTATTTTCTGTCTTAATTGCAAAATGTATCTTCAAGTTTTTATTATATATTTATGAGTTTCAATATTTTTAAAAGAGACCTTGCATGTTTTTCATAAAACTCTTGAGCATTTCATTAGACTTATGTGGCTTATTATCTCTTATGAAATCTTATAGCATAAGCTCTTTTTGATATCTCATATTACTTGCCTACACTTGTATTTTCTATGCAAAAGTTGTCTAAGTATTGTGTAGGATACATTTTTCATACTCATTGGATATTACGTCATCAAGTTTCTTAAACCATCGAGGTATGTCTACTCGTATTTTTCTTTAAACTCGATATTATGCTTATGCACATATCTTTCAAGATATTTCATTTTGACCACTTAAGTGCCCCTAATTGATCTTGCAAATGTTTTCTTTTAAAAAGGCACTACGTGTTTAGTCTCGATTTTATCATTTATATGTTTTCCCAAAACCCATATTTGTCGGATATAGTCCAAACTTATATTTTTGCAAAGTTTTAAAACTTTTGGGGTGAAAAATCGAATTTTGGAAAACTCTGGGAGAAAGAAAAATCACCTGGGGATTTGGTCACAAAGAGGGCGACGGCCGCCCGCATCTCGACCGGTCGCACCCTACCACGACCGGTCGCCCAGGGTTATTTTTCAGCTTATAAACGGTCTGTTCTTCACTTTCAGAAACAGAACAAAATCCCCCCCAAACCCTTATCAGCGTATTTCACCTTTTTTTCTTTAAAATCTTCAATTCTTCATCATTTTTCACGATTCTTGTTGCTAATCTTCTCTTTTTCACAAGAATCTTACATATATGGCTCCTCCAAAGAATTCCACTGGTCGAAATCCCATCTCCAAGCGTAGAAGGGGCGGAGAGGGTTCGTCAAGAAATCGGCAAGAGGAAGCCGAACAAAGGGATATTCGAGCCGCTCAAAGAAACGTGGCTCAAGAAGGTGATGATGTTCAAAATCTCATTCTCTCTCGGGCCCAAATTACCGAGCTACGCGGAACGATTTCGCTCCAAAATTGCCGTTGGGCGAAAGGTAAAAATCCTTTGTTACTCAAGCCCTAATTCCCACAATGTTCTTAATTTCATTCATAAATATGCGGAATGGTATTATGAGGACTCGGGAATGGGAGGAAAGTCGATTGCTCGGACTAAAATGTGTCGTTTTTAGTTCATTTACGAATGAGTATCCTACGATTAGAGGATTTTTGAGGAGCAAGGTTGGATGTATTTATGGGAACATGCTTATGTGTTGTATGATGATGATATTATCCAACTCTTTTTTATGCCAATATGTGGGTCGAATATGATAATGATAGAAAGCCGATTGCCGTTAATTCGCTTATAAAGGGTCGTCATTTTAGATGGACTCCCAATGATATTTGCCGGCTTTTACATGTTAGAGAAGGTGGTTGGGATTATTTCTCTTGTGGGACTTGGAATGATGAAATGTTGGGGTGTCGATGAAAGAAGTCAAGACGTATTTGGGAGTATGGCCTAAGTATTCTTTGTTGGCAATGACACTTGAGCATCGCATTTTATCGGTCATTGTCGCATATTGCATTTGTGGTAAGTCGGGAAAGATGCCTAGCAATATGGATTACTTTTTGACTTATAAGATTGCTAGGAGGAACCACTTAACTTTGGTGCCATACTTATTCAATGTCTTATCGAGTCTATTACTCAAGGTAATAAGAAGTTGGTCATGGGAAATTGGATTTGTAAACTTCTTATTCAATCGGGACTTCCTTCGTTCGGAGTTTAACTCGGAAGTTTTTCAAAATGACTTCGACATTGATAATATCACCCAAATAGTCACGATGCGCAAGAATATGGACATCCGACCTACCAAAATGGCTAGAGGCAGAGGTCAAGAGTCCCCCGATCCTAATGACATCTTTGATGACGCCGGGGCCGCAAGATTGGTGGAAGAAGGCGAACCGAGCAATCCGGAGGGTAATACCGGTGCTCAACCGCCTAGGAGGTATACTCAAGCCGAATATGATGAGATGAGGGCTTTTCATGAGACGAGGTATGAGGCTTTAGAGCAAAAGACCTCTAAAATGCAAAAGTCTATCGGCAAGTTAAAGAAATTCATCAAGGACTTTATTCCCGGATCTTGCTTCTCCTCGGATGAGGAATGATGTTACCCCACCCCCTTTACTTTCTAGTATTTTCATTTAAGTTGCTTTGTATTTTTAATGAACTTTTGTAAAACTCATTTGTACTAATGATATTTGCTTGTTTTTCTTAAAAGGGTTAATATTGCAAGTTGATAATGACTTGTGGATAATCATGACTTTGATGGAGTATTTGATGGTAAAAATACTCTAAAGCATTGTTTGATAATTGGTATGAAGTACTTGATGGTAAAAGTGCTTCTTTTATTACGTTGATCATTTTGCTTAGTTGGATATGTTGGGACATTTGATACATGTATTGTTGAAAGCATGACTTATTTCTTGATGGATGCTCTAATTGTTGGCATTTGTAATGCCTTGATCATTCTTAGCTTATCTCAATTGGGTTGAACCCTTGAGAATCTACTTTGAGCTTCTTAATTGATGAACATATTATTACATATGGTGCATGTGATTTTTTGAGCTTTGAAATGAGGTTGATTGATGATATGCAAATTTTTGGCTTGAACCATTTACAAAGGTTATATACAACCTCTTCTATTTTTCACGCACACAAGGCGTTTGTTAAAATGTCGCAATGAAAATTTCAACTTCTACATGATTCTCTCGCTTCCACAAGTCTTCAATACTCATTGAGATCATGTTTTGGGAAACAAAACGAGCATATGAACTCATCATGATACATTTCTCCCATTTTCCTTGGTTTTTAAGCTTACATTGCTCAATGGTTGATAAACCATTTCTTTGCGCACTTTGATATACTTCTATGATGTGTTCACCATCCTAATATTCCAAGGTCTTTTGATGATTCCAAAGGGGAGAAAAACAGGATATTGGCTCATTAGCTCAAAGAAGCTAATAAAAGCTTGTCATAAAAGCTATAAGCTATGGCTCATAAAAGCCATAAGTTGTGATTTATTTTTAGTCCAATTGTTGCTTGATGGACTTATATTATTGTTTAATGTTGTTTTGTGACGGGGAGCTTATAAGCTCTTGAACAAATTGTAAAAGCTAAAGCTTTTAGCTTATGGATTATTGCTCTTACATTATTCTTGATGTGCTTGTGGATAGGGGAGCTTGTGCTTATTATTGAAAATATTTACTCCTACTTGGTTGCTTTAATATTTTTGGAAATTTTGGTTGCTTCCAAACGTCAAATGTTTTTACCGGAAAATCATTTCTAAAATTGCTCTCTTAGTTTGTGTAAAAATTGTTTTGGTTTGTAATCATCAAAAAGGGGAGATTGTTTGATACATGTTTTTTCTTAATTTTGATGATTTTATTTTATCACCAAAACAATGTTTTTGAAGGTTGTCCAAATACTCCTAAATGATTTAAAATGATTTTAATATTTTCCTAGTATTTTCTCAAAGTTTATTTTCGTCTAAATTGGACAACGCTTTTAATGATTTTACGTTATTGGGTTTTCACTCTCAAACGATGTTTCTAAATGTTTTCCTAATACTTCCGATCGGTTTAAAATGTTTTTACTAAATTTTGGAGTATTTCTTGAGTTTTATTTTCGACACAAATTGGACAATATTTACCTCGTGGTCGAAATGGCCGTGCATCTATAGGGCAACCCGTACTGAAGATGTTTTTAGAAACGAGAAAATGAGACGGAAGGAAAAAACAAGCGGTCGACCGGCCGCTTCAAGGCGTCGACCGGTCGGTCGGCCGCCCATCGGCCGATCGGCCGTACACTGCAAGTTCTTTTTTGAAACAGACTCAAACCCTTCGTTTTTTGGTTAGGGGACCGGTTGAAGCAGGGTCGACCGGTCGAAGCCTCGTCGACCGGTCGCCTGTTGTATTTTTCAAAGTGTTCTCTTTTCTCTTATCTCCGTGCGGCCAGCCGCTCATGATTTGACAAATTTACGACCGTTTGACAATGAGACAAACTTTCCTTAAAATGTGGTATTGATTTCTAACACTATATTCTTGATCTTAATTGTATTTTTCTCAGATTTTCAATCCCCAAGAGAGCCTATGCTTGATCAATCATCTCCTATAAATAGAGGAAGTTTTGGAGCAACCAACACAACAATTGAGATACAACACAACAAGATACACTTTAAGCAAACACTTGGTCTTTCATAGTCATTATTCTTGTTGTAAAATTGCCTAGCTTATCACTTTCACATCTTTGAGGTCTAGGCTATTCTTGATTACACTTTGCACTCAAATTGTATTATTCATTATTGAGTTGTAATCTTGATTTTTGGTTATCATTCAAACACAAGATATCCTTGTGAGTGTTCTTGTGGTAAGAGCACACTTGGATGATCTAGGTGATAGGTACAAAAAGATTGTGGTAATCTTCTTATTTAAGGTGTTGAAGAATTCGGTATTCTTCAAGGTTGAAGATTGTGGTAATCTTCACAAGGTGCCGTTGAAGGAAGATTGTGGTAATCTTCAAAGGGAGATTGTGGTAATCTCCAAAGGTGGTGTTGAAGAAGAGTGTGGTGCTCTTCAAGGTGTTGTAAGTTGAATTTGTATTAATTTTGGTAATTAATAAAATTCTTTTTCTTTCAAATCCATCCCTGATATCTTTGGGGTGGTAGAGGATTAGGCCCTAGGTGGGTTGAACCTCTTTAAATCGACGTGTGTTGTTTACATTCCGCACCTTCATTATTTTGTTTGAGCATTCGATTGTTAAAAGAGGACGAAATCGAAAAGATGGAGATAATCTATTCACCCCCCCTCTAGATTATCGTAGCCGCTTGGACTTACACTATGTATTCTCGCTTTAGGCAGAGAGGTGGCTATTGAATTTTACTTCTTGCTAAACCAGAAATCAGCCTGTTTCTAAAGATTTGACATGTGCCTCGAGGTGCTCTTCCCCCCGTCAACTCTACATCCAAGATAGTCGTAGTCCGAATAGCCAATTAGCTTGAATCCACCTTCCTTTGGATACCATAAGCCAACTTCTTGGCTTCCTTTCAAGTACCTCAATATTCTCTTAGTCACTCATATGGCTCTCTTTTGGAGCTGATTGAAATCTTGCACATACACCTACAACAAAGGTGATATCCGCCCGCTTTGTGAGATAGAGCAATGATCCAATAAGTGCTATATATCTTGTTTGATCTACGAGGCTTGCCATCCGCATCCATGTCCATTTTGGTGATGTATTCATTGGTATTTTCACGAAGACTTCTCCTCCATACCAAATTTCTTCATTAAATCTCTGGTGTATTTTGTTTGACTTATGAAGGTTCCATCCTTCGCTTGTTTCACTTGGAGTCAAGGAAGAATGTCGACTCTCCCATCATGCTCATTTCAAATTTACTTTGCATGAGGTTTGAAAATTTTTTTACACATGACTCTTTGTTTGTGGATCCAAAAATGATGTCATCCACATATATTTGAACAAGCAAGATACTTTTTTTTGTCTTGAATTAAAAAGTGTTCTATCTACTTTTCCTTTTGTGAATCCATTCTCGCTTAGGAATTGTGACAAAGTGTCATACCATGCTCACTCGGTGCCTGTTTCAATCCATACGAGCTTTCTTGAGTTTGTATACCTTATCTCCAAGTCATCTTCGCTCAAATCCTGGAGGTTGTTCAACATACACTTCTTCTTCCAATAAACCATTTAGGAATGCGCTTTTTACATCCATCGATATACAACAAAATTCTTGTGAGTCGCATAGGCAAGAAACATCCTTATAGCTTCCAATCTTGCTCACAGAGCAAATGTTTCATCAAAATCTATTCCTTCTTCTTGGCAATATCCTTTGGCTACTAGTCTTGCTTTGTTTCTTACCCACAGAACCTTCCTCGTTCATCTTGTTTTTACGAACACCCATTTAGTACCAATAACGTTTTGATGGGTGGGTCTTTGAACTAATTCCCATACTTTATTTCTTTCAAACTCGATTCAGACTCTTCTTGCATAGCTTGAATCCAATGTGTGTCATCCAATGCTTGTAACACATCTTTGGGCTCTATTTGCGAGATAAAGCATGTGAACATAGCTTCTTGTTGAGTTCGGATCTTGTTTTGACACCTTCTCTTATATCTCCAATGACAAGTTAAGTGGATGGTCTCTCCCATCTTACATCAAAGTTGGAGTAAGTTGGTGGATTGATCGTCTAGCGTGTGTTGCTTTGATCGACTCTCTCGTAGTCACTTAGCTGCAAATTATCCAAAATTGTTTTTGAGATTGACTATCTCATCTTCTTCTCGAGTTTATAATTCCGACTTGACTTGAAGATAGGACTCTTACTCAGTATGGTTGGATGATTCAAACTTATCGGTGACTCTTCAATGTCTTCTCCATTTACATTTGGCTCATCGAATACCACATGAATGGATTCTTCGCAACCATAGTCCTTTTGTTGAGTACTCTGTGAAGCTTTGCTTTGGTGAGTATCCCCGAAGATACCTTCATCGACTTTAGCATCGAAGACCTTTAGATTGTCTTTGACATTGTTGTGGATGAAGCATTTACATCCAAATATTCTAAAATATGCAACATTTGGTTTTCTTCCACCAAATCTCATAGGGAGTCTTTGTCGGTTAATACCTTTATCATACATCCTTTTTTGAGTGTAGCAAGGTGTGTTGATTGCTTGACCCCAAAATCTTTTTGGTAACCCCCGTGACTAACATGGTCCTTGCCGCTTTTCTTTTGAGCTCTATTCCTTCTTTCTCGCAACTCCGTTCTGTTCTGTGGAGTTCTTGTCATGATAGTTCATGACCGATACCATTTTCAATACAATCATCGAGTTATTATTCCATTGACAAACTCGGTTCCTCATCGATCTTATTTTTATAATGGTTTGGCTCTTCTCGTTTTGAATCCTCTTCATCACCGTGGTAGTTTCTGTAGAGTTTCTTTCTTCTTACACATGAATATTGTCCATGTATATCTTGAGTAGTCATCTACTACCACCAAGGTGTATTTCTTTCCACTTATGCTAGTTTGGTTCCACCGGCCAAATAGATCCATATGTAGCGGATGCAATATTCTTGTTGAAGATGGGCATGTTTTTCTTTGAATGATGATTTGATTTGTTTTCCCTTCGACATGCGTCACATATACTCTCCTTTCTCAGTATCTTGAGTCGGGAAGTCCTTCCACAAGACTACTTCGCAAGCTTGTTAATCGTTTTGAAATTCGGTGACTCGGTTTTTGTGCCACAACCAACTTGATTCAAATTTGTCTTTTTGCTAGTAGATGTCTTTGGGTGTAGCGGTTGACCAATCTACTACATACATGTTCTTTTTGTCCGCATCCTTGCAACACAACTTCATTCGATTCACCTCCCTTGATTTGGCATATACCCATGTTAAATCCAACATTATAGCCCTTTGTCACAGTTGGTCGATGCTTAGCAAGTTGAAGTTGAGTCCTTCAACATATGCAACATCTGTGATTTCTAATCCATTCCTCTTGATGGATCCAATGCCTCTTATTTCTCCTGGAGCTTCATTTTCTCCAAATATGACTTTTGCTCCTTTAACTTCCTTGAATTTTGACAGGTTTTTCTTATTTCTGTCATATGTCCGGAAACGACCACTATCCATATACCAGGTTCCTTGGCACTCACTGCTCCTTGAACTGCAATCAAGGAAATTAAGTTTTAGGTACCCATACTTGTGCAGGTCCTGGCGAGTTAGAATTGTAAGATGATCCAACCAACTTATAGCCAAATGATTTGACTCTAAGGGGTTGCCATCTATCGATGCCATAATCATAATTAATCTTGGCAAATTGCTTGGGGATTCTAGGTTCATACAAGCTGTCTCTTTTGTCTGTATGCATGTATATGTGTTTTTGGCAATCGCCTTCTTTGGGTAATTGTGGTGTTTTTGAGTGTAGTGCCTAAGTGCATATGTGTGTCTTTGATAAAAGCTCTTATACTTTTGGAATGGCCTTTCTTTGAGTTCTAGGCCTTTGCCATTTGGGCTTATATTCCATAAGTCTATCTTTGATAGTTCACATCAATCCAATCAGCTTGGCTTGGATATTTTCTACCATTCCCATCATATGTATTTCTTTTATAGATTTTACCTGGGTTTTTGGTAGCTCTGCTTCTTCTTTCTGAGTATTTTCTGTTTGGAGTTTGTGAGGAACTCGATTGAATCTCTTCTTAGTTTTCCTTTCAAATACTCAATCAATCGCTTTCCTTTTCCTTTATAACCAAGGCCAGTTTGCTTGTAATTGAGCTTTGGAGTGAATGTGTGTGCAACATTTAGAGTTTTGGATTTTTAGACTCTTCATTGCTTGAAGATCCTTTTTCCAAAATTACTTTTGAAGTTTGACATATCAAAGAGGAGTTAAATCTAGGCCTGTCTTGTCTCCACATTCTCTTTGACTCATAATAAGATCATCCAATGATTTAGATGCCTTAGTGAATGAGGCAATAACATTTTGAGGTCATTCTCCCTCTTTTCTATGGCGGCAATTTCTGCTATTAGCTTGGCTTTTTCAAATTTTTAAACTTTCATTCTCATCACTATTTGACTTAGAGTACTCGGCTCCTTAGTCACCTGAGTTTTGCTCTTAGAGTAGTATTTGTTTTCCTCATTTAGTAGTGTGTGTGAGGATTTAATGTGTTCAAAATCTTTCATCATTTTGCCTAATGAGTCATAAAGATCGAGTGGGTGATGAGGTGTGTGTGTCATGTCACTATCACTAGAATCGAGTTTGATGAGTTGGAGTTTACCTCATCTTCTTGGTCGGGTTGATCTTGTTCCTTGGCCATCAAACAGGATCGGGGCTTCTTCTTCGAGTCACTTGAGTAGTCGGCTTCTTTGCTCTGCAATCACCGTGTGTCTTTTGACTCGGATTTTCTACCCAACACCGCTTTTTTTTTTTTGTCTTCTTTCTCAAGACCTTTCTTTCTTCTTCATTCATGTATTTGTTGACTACAGGATATGGGCGAATAATGACATAGTGACCTGGTTGCCTACGATTCGGCATAGATATTCAACCTTTTGATCAATTTGTTTCCATTCTTGGATTGTCGCCCTTTTGATATTCACTTTTGATGATCTGTTCTCTTGGTTTGCCTATCTTCCCTTGATTTGGAGGGAGCCGAGTGTCTTCTCGGAGGATTCGCCCTTGCCTCTCTTGTAGTTCTTATTGAAAAACTTGTTGAACCTTTTTACTAGTAAGGCTATTTCTTCCGGGTCAATGACTTTTTGACCTCGGCTCTCTTCCCATCTTTAACAATTAGAACAAGCTGTTTTGGGTACAACTGTCTCTTCCTCGGTCTTTTCTTCTCAGCTCAAACTCGTAGGCTTTGAGGTGCCGAGAATAGTTCATGGTTGGATGTCTTTGATAGGTCCATGGAATGTCTTAGTGCCATGACTTTCATTTCCCATTCACCGGAAGACTTTTAGGATCTTCATACACATTTCCTTCATGTATATTCCTTTCCAAGTGCGGATAGCTCGTTGGTGATTTACGTGAACCGAGCATCCAGTTGATCCAGGTTTTCTCCCGAGATCATTTTGAAGTTCTCAAATTTACTGTCAGATACGGCCGATAATTTGTTTTCTTTGATTTGCTCACGAGCCTTCACAAATCAATGTTAGCTTGTCCCAGATTTCTTTAGCCGTTTTGCATGATTTGACTTTATTGAACATGGCTTTGTCCAAGCTTTTGTAAAGGATGTCCTTGGCTATATTGTCCGAGGTTGTATCTTTTTCTGTCATCATTTGTCCATTCGTTCTTGGTTTTTCAACCATGGCTGGTGCAGGGAGCAACATCCTCTTCACCTTCACCGCAGCTCTTCTTCATACCGTGTTCACCTTTAAGATTTGCGGTGGCCCATCCTCTATCACTATCCACATCTCATCATGTAATCTTTGATAGATGAGCACGCATCACGAATTTTCCAATCATCAAATTCTTCAATTGTGAACATAGGGATGCGTGTCAAATTTGCTTCCATGATAATAAATTTTAATGATAAAAAGAGTTTTGAAAGTTTAAGTACTAAAGCGAGACTTTGAAAAGTTTGGAGATCTAGTTCGAAACCCGGTCGGCAGGCTCAATGAACCAACCACTCGATACCACTTGTAGGTCCCAAGGGGTGTAAGTGTAAGGTTTAGAAGGGGGTTGAATAAACCTTACCAAATTTTTGATTTAGTCCTTTTAAAAATTCGAGTTGATCTACACAATTTGTGTCCTTGGTGGACAACCAATTTAGTTAATAAGTAGAGTTAGTCTCTCAGCGGACTCAACTCGAGTCATTGATGGAATAACTCAGTGTTAAGTCTAAATTAACTCAACGTGGTTTGTTTTTGTTGGAAAGACTTAACACCCTTGAGTTTGGTTAAGTAGAGATTTAGAGCTTGATTTAGTACTTAGAGATTATCTAATGGATAGCAAATATGTCAGCAGAATTAAACAAATATGATGCAAGAATTAAAGTCTTTGAAATGTAAATGACACAATGAGATTTTTATAGAGGTTCGAAGATGGGGTAATTCTTCTACTCCTCTCTTCTCCAACTCCTGGAGGAATCCACTAGGTATTGATCGAGTATACAAAGTGGTAACATCCGGATACAAGTCTTGATCACACAAATGACTTGATCCTTTGGGACTCGATCTGGAGACGCCTTGATCACTCACCGGCTTCTCGTGCGACTCGGCTTCTTCACCGGGCAGCTGCCTTGCTACTACAGCCCACTTGCTCAAGCTCTTTGGATTTGATCACGAAGCCCTCCAAAAGCTCAAGACTTGGTTCGACCTTGAACCTTCCTACAATCCTTCGTGGAATGTAGACCCGATTCTTCTTGATAATTTCCTCTTCAACTGATTGAAGTTATCTTTCCTTCTCGGTGAGTGTTGGATTGATGTTCTTCGTAGTGTAGGCTTGAGGATTGAGCGTTTAATAACTTGAGAATATTTCAGTTACTGATTCGATAATTGCTTGAATGTTTTTGGTTACGTCACCTCCTCTCGAGTCATTCATCAGCCTTTTATAGTGATCTTTCAAAAATCTGCCCGTTGAAGAGATAGGCTTATTTTTGAAAGTCACTTGTGGTCATTGGCTTGTCTTGTTGCAGTCCTTGGAATTGCCATTTCCTCGTATGAATTGTTCTTCACCTTTTCAGAGTTCTGACACGGTGTAGTGCTTCCCATTGGTTTATTCCTTTTGCACGCTTCTGGGACTGAACACTTCGAGAAAGGTAGCATGGAGATATTACTTGTTTAGGTAATTCTCTTGATTTCTGTGCAACGGATCTTTTTCGATTATCTCGACTTGATTGTATTTCCTTGCTTTCCCCCAGGTGACTTAGAGTCGACTTCCAATCATGGATGACTCTTCTGTCACTTCAACTTGAGACTTGGCTTTTCTTGAGTTGACTTGACCGATACTCCACTCACCGCATCTCACCTGCTCCTTCATAGAGTTCCCGTCTTCTCTTCTTTGCCATACTCACTGTCTTGCACGAGTCTTCCTTCTAGTCTCGTTGTCTTCTTGCATGTTTGGGCATAGGCGACTTAACTCACTTGACCAGCCTATTTATTACAATGCGCTTTACAACAAAATTGGGGTGCCAACTTCCTATTCTAAGTTTTACATGGCATTCATCAAAATCTAAACAATAAATTTCCCAACAATGCGGACACCGCAATGTCCCGATTCATTGGAAACCCTCAAATTGTCCAACAATCATTAGAATATGGGACAAGCTCATTTTCGGGTGGCAAAACTATAGTGAACCTAGACCAGGCCCAAAGGGCATGCCCATGCCTGGTCCAAGCACGCGCGTGTGTGGTCCAGTTGTGGACATCCACTTGTGTTATAGTATATCCAACTAATAACACCTTCTAGTATTTATACTCGGATAAACTATGCTTTATATTCTATGTGGGACAAGGAAAAAATCTTTCAACTCTCTTTACATAATGCCCATTCGTGTGGCCAACTTCGTGTATTAATTTCTCACTCAACAAAATTTGGTTTTGAGAAATATAAAATACTACGAATATCTACTCAAAATGTATATTAATAATTTATGATATAATTCTTCCAAAATTAAATGGTCAAAGTCAGGCCGACGCCCACTTTATTAAAATCAAATTTCCAACAATCTCCTACATGAGTGAAAATTAATGCATGTATGAATGCAGACACGCAAACCAGTCCCTAAGAAACAATATTGCATCCGGAAAGGTAGCTTGTGACTTTGAACCTTCCATAGCCAAGACTCAATACCATCGTATAAACTGGCGGCTTCGTGGATGCAATGACTTAAACTATTCATCCTTGGTGTATACCGAGTCAACAGTCTTTACAATAAGGTCTCAACACTTTCTGTTCTCAAGTTTTGTGTCCGTTTCGGCCATAAACACCTCTTTAAATTCATAAGTATTATTTTGAAGTGACCCACACTTCTCACTTACATATGTGATCATCTATTTGAGTATCTTGCCATACTCAACCTCAACGACGTGTAGGAATCATTAAAAGTCAAATGACTTAGCATCACCACAACTTTGCAGGCATTTCAACACTTGGCTTTGCTTTCTAGGGATTGGTTGAAACAATGTTTCCAAGTCTTACAACATAACCTTCATAACTTAGTTTTCCCATTGAACCAAGTTCTTGAGATCTCCAGTCATCATTGTTAGGTTGCCACTACGATGGTTATTGTACTTTGTGGATTTTAAGCCCATTCCCTTTATGAATTTACTCAATTGATCTCGATTCATCCCATTTATCAAAGGGTCTGTCAAATTGTCATTTAACTTTACGTAGTCAATTGATATTACAATGTTTGAGATCAATTGTCTTATGGTATTATGTCTCCGATGAATATGTCGAGACTTACCGTTTGACTATCACAATGAACCATTATAGAACGCACATGGTTTTTCCAATATAGAATATCTTCCAAATTTTTTTGAAGTCACTCTTCTTGACCCGGCTTTAACTAAAGCTATAAACTGAGATTCCATGGTTGGCGAAAGCAATACAAGTCCACTTCATGGAATTCCAGGATATTGCACCACACCCAATGGTGAATATGTATCCACTAGTGGAATAAGAACTTTTCGAATCCAAAATGCAACTAGCATCACTATACCCTTCAAGTACATTTGGATTACTCGTGAACCTACTCCACTTGTTTACATGATAGGCTAAGTCTGGATGTGTACAGATTGTGATGTACATCAGACTGCCTTTCATACGTAAGTATTCTATCTGAGCCAATCGGTTCTCGCTTTATTTACAACCAGGTTAACACTTAAACCAATGGGTGTCTTTGACGATGAACTATCAAAACATTGAATTTCTTGAGCACTTTCTCCACATAATGGGATTGCGACAAGATAATTCCATTAGGAGTTCTGCTGATTTTGATCCATAGAATCACATCTCCAGTTTCCATATACTTCATGTCAAAGTTTCTCTTAACATTATTTTATTGTCCATGATAGAATCATAACGACTGCCCATGATTAACAAATCGTCAACATTAGACAAACTATGACAAATGCTTCTGATGGCCCTTTGTCATATAGAAATTTATCACACTTGTTGATTATAAATCCATTTGATAATATTGTATTATCAAATTTAAGATTCCATTGTCTCGGAACTTGTTTTAGTCTATACAATGAACTTATTAACTTGCACACCTTCTTTTCTTGACCGGGTGCAATAAACCCATTAGGTTGTTCCATGTAGACTTTAGGATCTATCTCTCTATTCAGAACTGTAGTCTTGACATCCATCTGATGGATCTCTAGATTGTGCAAAACAGCAATCGCGAGAAGCACCCGAATAGATGTAATCCTCGTTACTGAAGAATATGTATCAAAGAAATCATACATCCTTTTTGTTTAAAGCCCTTGGCCATAAGCCGAGCTTTATACTTATCAATAGTTCCATCTATTTTATACTTCTTCTTTAGGATCCATTTACATTCGAGCTTTATACTTATCAATAGTGCCATCTGTCTTATACTTCTTCTTTAGGATCCATTTACATCCTAAGGTTTATGTGTAAGTCAAGCGGCTACGATAATCTAGAGGGGGTGAATAGATTATCTCCATCTTTCGATTTCGCCCTCCTTTTCAAACCGAATGCTCAAAGATAATAAGGTGCGGAATGTAAACAACACACACGTCGATTTAAAGAGGTTCAACCCACCTAGGGGCCTAATCCTCTACCACCCCAAGATATCCGGATGGATTTCAAAAGAAAAAGAATTTTATTAATTACCAAAATTAATACAAATTCAACTTACAACACCTTGAAGAGCACCACACTCTTCTACAACAACACCTTTGGAGATTACCACAATCTCCCTTTGAAGATCACCACAATCTTCCTTCAATGGCACCTTGTGAAGATTACCACAATCTTCAAGCTTGAAGAATACCAAATTCTTCAACACCTCAATAAGAAGATCACCACAATCTTCTTCACCTATCACCTAGATCATCCAAGTGTGTTCTTACCACAAGAGCACTCACAAGGATATCTTGTGTTTGAATGATAACCAAAAATTAAGATTACAACTCAATAATGAATAATACAATTTGAGTGCAAGGTGTAATCAAGAATAGCCTAGACCTCAAGGATGTGAAAGTGATAAGCTAGGAAAATTTACAACAAGAATAATGATAATGAAAGACCAAGTATATGCTTGAAGTGTATCTTGTTGTGTTGTATCTCAATTGTTGTTTTTGGTTGCTCAAAGACTTCCCTATTTATAGGAGATGATTGATCAAGCATAGGCTCCTCTTGGGGATAGAAACTCTACAGAAAAATGCAATTAAAATCAAGAATATAGTCATTTGAAATCAATCCCACAATTTAATGAAATGTGTCTGTTTGTCAAACGGTCATATTTTTTTTGTCAAAACATAGGGCGACCGTCATAAAAAAATAAGAGAAATAAGAACACTTTGAAAATTTCAACAGGCGACCGGTCGACATAGGCTTCAACCGTCGACCCCTGTCTCAACCTAGGTCCCCCTAATCAAAAACGAAGAGGTTTTGTTACTGTTTCAAAATGAAACATGCAGTCTGATCGACCAGCCGGCGGCCGGTCGGCCAGGACCGGTCGATGCCCATGGCGACAGAGTCGACCTGCCTGTTTTTACCTCTATCTCATTTACTGTTTCTAAAAACATCTTGGTCACGGGTTGCCCTATGGGCGGCCAGGTCGACCATGAGACGCAAAAATGTTGTCAATTTTTGTCGAAAATAAAACTCAAAGAAAATACTCCAAAAATTTAGTAAAAAATATTTTAAACCGATCGAGTATTTAGACAACATTTAGGAACCAGTTATAGGAGTAAAAGCCCATTGATATAAAATCATTAAAAGTGTTGTCCATTATTATCAAAAAAATAAACTTGAGAAATACTTGGAAAATATTAAAACCATTTTAAATCATTTAGGAGTATTTGGACAACCTTTAAAAACATTGTTTTGGTGATAAAATAAAATCATCAAAATTAAGATAAAAACATGTATCAAACAATCTCCCCCTTTTTGATGATTACAAACCAAAATAATTTTACACCAACTAAGAAGCGATTTTAGAAATGTTTTTCCGGTAAAAATATTTGACCGTTTGGAAGCAACTAAAATTTCCAAAAATATTAAAGCAACTAAGTAGGGAGTAAATATATTCAATAATAAGCACAAGCTCCCCCTATCAACAAGCATATCAAGAATAATGTAAAAACAATTTTCCATAAGCTAAAAGCTTAAGCTTTTACAATTTGTTCAAGAAGCTTATAAGCTCCCCCTGTCACAAAACATCATTGAACAATTATATAAGTCCATCAAGCAACAATTGGACTAAAAACAAATTACAACTTATGACTTTTATGAGCCATAGCTTATAACTTTTGTGACAAGCTTTTTATTAGCTTCTTTGAGCTAATGACAAATATCTTGTTTCTCCCCCTTGGAATCATCAAAAAGAATGTTAGGATGGTGAAGACACCATATAATAATATCAAAGTGCGCCAAAGGACGATTTAACAACCATCGAGCAATTTATACATAGAGTCTACGGAAAATGGGAGAATTGTAACATAAGAGATCCATAAGCTCATTAGTAAGCTAAAAAACATGATTTCAAAAGATTTTAAGACATTTTGAAGCAAGAGAATCATGTAGAAGTTGAAAGTTTTCATTGCGACATTTCAACAAACACCTTGTGTGCTTGAAAAATAAAAGAGGTTGCATATAGTCCTTGTAAAGGTTTCAAGTCAAAAATTTTCATATCATCAATCAACCTCATTCCAAAGCTCAAAAAAGATCATATGCACCATATGCAACATTTGTCCATCAAATAAGAAGCTCAAAGTAGATTCTCAAGGGTTCAACCAAATTGAGATAAGCTAAGAATGATCAAGGCATTACAAATGCCAAAAATTAGAGCATCCATCAAGTAATATGTCATGCTTTAAACAATACATGTATCAAATGTCCCAACATATCCAACTAAGCATAAAGATCAAAGCATCAAGAGAAGCACTTTTACCATCAAGTACTTCATACCAATATTCAAACCATGCCATATAAGAGTATTTTTACCATCAAATACTCCAGCAAAATCACAAGTCATTATCAACTTGCAATTTTAACCCTTTTAAGAAAACAAGCAAATATCATTAGTACAAGAAGTTTTACAAAGGTTCATGAAAATACAAAGCATCAATAATGAAAATGCTAGAAAGTAAAGGGGGTGGGGACATCATTCCTCATCCGAGGAGAAGCAAGATCAGGAATAAAATCCTTGATGAATTTCTTTAACTTGCCGATAGACTTTTGCATTTTGGAGGTCTTTTGCTCCAAGCCTCATACCTCGTCTCATGAAGAGCCCTCATCTCATCAAATTCGGCTTGAGTATACCTCCTAGCGGTTGAGCACCGGTATTACCCTGCTGGATTGCTCGGTTAAGCCTTCTTTACGCCAATCTTGCGGCCTCGGCGTCATCAAAGAAGTCATTAGGACCGGGGGACTCTTGACCTCTTCCTCTAGCCATTTTAGTTGGTCGGATGTCCATATTCTTGCGCATAGTGACCATTTGGGAGATGTTATCAATGTCAAAGTCATTTTGAAATACCTCCGAGTTACACTCAGACGAAGGTAGTCGATTGAATAAGAAGTTTACAAATCCAATTTCCTATAACCAACTTCTTATTACCTTCGAGTGATGGACTCAATTAGGCATTGAATAAGTATGGCACCAAAGTTAAGTGGTTCCCTCCTAGCAATCTTATAAGTCGAAAAGTAGTCCATGTTGCTAGGCATCTTTCCCGACTTACCACAAATGCAATATGCGACAATGACCAGACAAAATCGATGCTCAAGTGTCATTGCCAGCAAAGAATACTTTGGCCATACTCAGAAATACGTCTTCCTTCTTTCATTGACACCCCCAACATTTCATCATTCCAAGTCCCACAAGAGAAATAATCCCAACCACCTTCTCTAACACGTAAAAGCCGAAAATATCATTGGGAGTCCATCTAAAATGACGACCCTTTACAAGCGAATTAACGAAGAATCGGCTTTCTTTCATTATCATATTGCACCCACATATTAGCATAAAAATGTTGGATAATATCATCATCATACAAAACATAAAGCATGCTCCCATAGATACATCAACCTTGCTCCTCAAAAAAATCCTCTAATAGTAGGATACTCATTTGTAAATGAACTAAAAGCGACACATTTTAGTCCGATCAATAGATTTTCCTCCCATTCCCGAGTCCTCATAATACCATTCCACATATTTATTGATGAAATTAAGAACATTGTGGGAATTAGGGAGCTTGAGTAACAAAGGATTTTTACCTTTCGCCCAACGGCAATTTTGGAGCGAAATTGTTCGCGTAGCTCGGTAATTTGGGCCCGAGAGAGAATGGGATTTTTAACATCATCACCTTCTTGAGCCACGTTTCTTTGAGCTGACTCGAATATCCCTTTTGTTCGGCTTCCTCTTGCCGATTTCTTGGCGAACCCTCTCCGCCCCTTCTACGCTTGGAGATGGGATTTCGGCCAGTGGAATTCTTTGGGGAGCCATATATGTAAGATTCTTGTGAAAATAAGAAGATTAGCAACAAGAATCGTGAAAAATGATGAAGAATTGAAGATTCTAGAAAAGGGGGTGAAAATTCGGCTGCTATAAGGGTTTGGGAGTTTTCTTGTCATTTAAAATCGAAGACAGAATCGATTATATGTTGTAAAAATGGCCTGGGCGGCCGGTCGAGGTAGGGGGCGACCGGTCGACGTGCAGGGTGACCGGTCGCCCCTGCTTTGACCGTCCCAGGTAATTTTTTCTTTTCCCAGAGTTTTCCAAAATTCGATTTTTCACCCCAAAAGTTTTAAAACTTTCAAAAAGATAATCTTGGACTATATCCAACAAATATGGGTTTTGGGAAAACATATATTCGAGAAAATCGAGACTTAACAAGTAGTGCCTTTTTAAAGAAAATATTTGCAAGATCATTTACGACACTTAAGGGGTTAAAATGAAATATCTTGAAAGATATGTGCATAAGAATAATATCGAGTTTAAAAAAATACGAGTAAAAAATGCCTCGATAGTTTAAGAAACTTGATGACGTAATAGCCATGAGTATGAGATATGTATCTACACAATTCTTAGACAAAATTTGCATAGAAAATACAAGTGTAGGCAAGTAATAGGAGATATCAAAAAGAGCTTATGCTATAAGATTTCATAAAAGATAATAGATCACAAAGGTCTATTTAAATGCACAAAGTTTTAGAAATATCATGCAAGGTCTCATTTTTTAAAAATTTTGAAACTCACAAATATATGAAAGACTGAATTAAAAATAAATACTTGGAGACTCATTTTCAATTAAGACACAATTTAAAAACATGCATAGAATTAAAATAAAATGCATATATGAATGGGGAGATACGGTTTACCAATTTACGCGTTTCCATAGGTTGTATTTTTCCCATTGTTGATGATATCTTCCCATTGAGAAGTCACTTTGTTGTTGATGACTTCTTTGATTACTCCATTTCAAGGTTTGTTACCTTCGCTTTGTTGATAGTCTCTTCCTCTTTGAAAATTATCTTGATGATGTCTTTGCCATTTCCAAGGATTATGTTCTTCCCAATTTTGTTTATATCCTCTTCTTGAAAGTTGGCTTTGTCGAAAATAGTTTCTCCTTCTTTGATCAAATGACACGGTCATTTGATGTCTTCTTGCGGTATGAATTTTCTTCGATCATTATTTCACGGGTACCTAATAACACGTTATTTTGTGGTACCCTTATGTGTTTGGGTCCTTTAGGATTAGTCTTGAGACTTTTAGGTCTCCAACAATAATTAGAGCTATTTCTAGCCCGACAAGTATTTACCTTATGACCCTTTTTACCGCAATAAAAACATGTAATAATTTTAGGAGCATAATGACCAACATGCTTTGAAACTTGATTCTATTGTCACCATTAAGCTTATGATCAAGTTCTTGTTTCGAATTGTCTAACGATCAACAATTTCATTGGTACTCAAGTCAGATTTAGATAAATCATTTTTCAAGCAATTAATATCCTTAACGAGTACTATTTTCTTTTTCAAGGTTTCTAACCTTGTCAAGAGTGGTGGTGTGAGCACATGATAGTGATTCATGTAGGAAGTAAGTAAACTATCCTTATCATTTTTCAAAATGTTGAATTCCTTTTCATATTTTTGTATTTAACAAGTAAGCTTTGGAATTCATTTTGAAGTTCATCATAATCATTTTGCAAATCACTATAATCATCTTGAATAACAATATCATAGGAAGTAGAGGTTTAAGACATACCTCATTTTCTTCATTGATGCCCATAAAACAATATTCAACTTCTTCATAGTTGGAAGTTGTAGGAGGCTTGTTCCTTAGATATGAGCTTGTATGACCTTGAGAAGTAGATGCTTTTGTTTGACCCCTTTCATTTGCAAATACTCCATAGATGGCTTCTAATTTTTGCCATACT
Source organism: Rehmannia glutinosa (assembly GCA_016081115.2). Lineage (NCBI taxonomy): Eukaryota > Viridiplantae > Streptophyta > Magnoliopsida > Lamiales > Orobanchaceae > Rehmannia > Rehmannia glutinosa. The sequence goes on from CM071926.1 coordinate 129,911,479, forward strand.
TCATGTGCCGATTTTATTCCTACAATATGTTCATATTCTATATTAGTAAATGAACAATACAAAATATTTAAAGCCTTACCGTTTAAGGAGATGATTTTTCTTTTCTTCATCATTGAGCTTTTTGAAGCCTTTTGAGGTGTGGTGTATATTTCATCGAATGGATTCTCCATTCATGACAAGCAGTGTTCCAAATGTCGAACCCGCAACCTTGTAAGTAGCATTCCATTCTATCTTTCCAAAAATTAAAATTTTGGAATCAAATAGTGGTGGCTTGGTGGTGGAGTCTTTCCAGAAAGATGAGCTTCGTTAAATAGCGACGATCGTTTCTCTTCACTGCGATGTGAAACGAGCTTGCCAAAGAGTTTGGCTCACGATACCACTTGTAAGTCAAGCGACTACGATAATCTAGAGGGGGTGAATAGATTATCTCCATCTTTTCGATTTAAGCCCTCTTTTTCAAACCGAATGCTCAAAGATAATAATAAGGTGCGGAATGTAAACAACACACGCGTCGATTTAAAGAGGTTCAACCCACCTAGGGCTAATCCTCTACCACCCCAAAGATATATCAGGGATGGATTTCAAAAGAAAGAAAAAGAATTTTATTAATTACCAAAATTAATACAAATTCAACTTACAACACCTTTGAAGAGCACCACACTCTTCTTCAACAACACCTTTGGAGATTACCACAATCTCCTTTGAAGATCACCACAATATTCCTTCAACGGCACATTGTGAAGATTACCACAATCTTCAACCTTGAAGAATACCAATTCTTCAACACCTCAATAAGAAGATCACCACAATCTTCTTCACCTATCACTAGATCATCCAGTGTGTTCTTGCCACAAAGAACACTCAAATATCTTGTGTTTGAATGATAACCAAAATCAAGATTACAACTCAATAATGAATAATACAATTTGAGTGCAAGGTGTAATCAAGAATAGCCTAGACCTCAAGGATGTGAAAGTGATAAGCTAGACAAATTTACAACAAGAATAATGATAATGAAAGACCAAGTATATGCTTGAAGTGTATCTTGTTGTGTTGTATCTCAATTGTTGTTTTTGGTTGCTCCAAGACTTCCTCTATTTATAGGAGATGATTGATCAAGCATAGGCTCTCTTGGGGATAGAAACTCTACAGAAAAATGCAATTAAAATCAAGAATATAGCTGTTAGAAATCAATCCCACAATTTAAGGAAATGTGTCCATTGTCAAGCGGTCATATTTTTCTTTGTCAAAACTACCAGGGCGGCCCAGGCCGCACAAAATAAGAGAAATAAGAACACTTTGAAAATTTCAACAGGCGACCGTCGACATAGGCCGACCGTTAGACCCACGATCTCAACCGGTCCCTAATCAAAAAACGAAGAGGTTTTGTTCTGTTTCAAAATGAAACATGCGAGTGCAGGTTGACCCTTTGAAGCGGCCATTCGGCCGGACCGTCGGCCGAGGCGGCCAGAGTCGACACTGCTGTTTTACCTCTATCTCATTTTACGATTTCTAAAAACATCTTGGTCGGGTTGCCCTATAGAGCGCGAGTCGACCATGAGGCAAAATGTTGTCCAATTTTTGTCGAAAAATAAAACTCGAAATACTCAGAAAATTTAGTAAAAAACATTTTTAAACGAGGTCGAGTATTTAGACAACATTTAGGAACCAATTATAGGAGTAAAAGCCCATTGATATAAAATCATTAAAAGTGTTGTCCATTATTATCAAAAAAAAAAACTTGAGGAAATACTCAGGAAAATATTAAAATCATTTTAAATCATTTTAGGAGTATTTGGACAACCTTTAAAAACATTGTTTTGGTGATAAAATAAAATCATCAAAATTAAGATAAAAACATGTATCAAACATTATGACCATCGGAGAGATTGACTTAACTCCCAAGTATGGTTACGCGAGAATGAACTCAACTTAACTATTGATAGCTTCTTGCCGGGCGGAGCATCTAGTTTACTTATAGATTCTTTGTCGAGTTTGACTCACTATCTACAAAATGTTATGAAATCATGTCAAAACTTAGTCGTCTTAGATATCTTCTTTGCATCTCGATTCTTCCTACTTGGTCTTTGAACCACTCTGCCGATTTGTGAGTCTTTTATTATTACTCTCTTATCACCTTCTCTACAAGGGTAGACATCCCCCAAAAGAATACAAAATTTCTTGATTCAATTATGGAACCTTGATTATTTCAGTTTTACGACTTATATTTCATAAGCAGACATGCACTAGTTTGGTATGCATATCTGCAAAGACACAATCAAGTGTCTTTGGTCAATTAACTTATTTTGGTTCAGGTATTACTACCTTAGTCAAACACCCCACACTTTAGGGTATTATAAGAAAGCTACGATTTTCCACAAGTCGTAAGAAGTGCTATCTTTCCCGTTAAGTAATATTTTTCAATATATGGTTGGTTGTTAAAACAGACTTCCCCCACATATTAAGGATAATTTGGAACTAATGTCTGTAAGTCAGCGGCTACGATAATCTAGAGGGGGTGAATAGATTATCTCCGTCTTTTCTATTTAAGCCTCTTTTTGAACCAAATGCTCAAAAGACAATAATAAAGGTGCGGAATGTAAACAACACTGCGTCGATTTAAGAGGTTCAACCCACCTAGGGCCTAATCCTCTACCGCCCAGTATATCCGGGATGGATTTCAAAAAAGAAAAAAAGATTTTATTAATTTACCACAAATTAATACAACACCAACTTACAACAACACCTTGAAGAAACCACACTCTTCTTTGCACCACCTTTGAGATTACCCAATCTCACTTGAAGATTACAATCTCCAACGGCACCTTGTGAAGATTACCACAATCTTCAGCAGAAGAATACCAAATTCTTCAACACCTCAACAAGAAGATTACCACAATCTTCTCTACTACTAGATCACCCAGTGTGCTCTTACCACAGAACACTCACAAGGATATCTTGTGTTGAATGATAACCAAAATTCAAGATTACACAACTGGATAATTGATATTACAATAGAGTGCAAGTGTAATCAAGAATAGCCTAGACCTCAAGGATGTGAAAGTGAAAAGCTGAGCAAAATTACAACAAGAAATAAAACTGATGTAGGAACAAGTGTATTCTTGAGTGTATCTTGTTGTGTTGTAGTTTTCTCTCATATTGTGTTGCTTCAATTCTTCCTCTATTTATAGAAGATGTCTTGTACATGATAGGCTCCTCTTGGGGACATGAATTCTGTAAAATTGCAAGACAATTGAAGAAAAGTACATTGAAATCAATCCCACAAATTAAGGAAAAGATGTTTTTGCACTTTGTGATTACAATTTTTTGCTCAAACTCGAGGCGACCGATCATGTACAAAATAGACATTTGAAAATGAGAATACATATTTACACAGGGCGACCGGTCGGCGTAGGGTTAATGAATCGTCCCTTACTTCACTAACGGTCATACAACTTCAAAAAAGCGAAGGCAAATGTTACTGTTTCAATTTTTGCTCAGTCCGGTCGCCCCCGAGGGTCGAAATGGTCGTGGCACCGGTTGCCTATAGAGGCGACCGGTTTGCCCTGACCATTTTCTGCAAACATGAAGTTTTTTTGTTTTTCTCAACTTTCAGATCACGGGTTGCCTATCTATCGTAGGTTGACCTCAAAACAAAAGTGTTGTCGAATTTTATATCGAAAATAAACTTCAAGAAATACTCCAAAAAATAGTGAAAACATTTTAGACCGATCGGGAGTATTAGGACAACATTTAGAAACATTGTTTTGGTGTAAAAAAAACATTGACAAAAATTCATTAAGAGTGTTGTCAATTTTGTGAAGATAAAACTTGAAGAAATACTCGGAAAATATTAAAACCATTTAAATCATTTAGGAGTATTTGGACAACCTTTAACACCATTGTTTTGGTGTAAAAAATCAAAATCATCAAAATGTTGATAAAACCATTTATCAAACAATCTCCCCCTTTTTGATGATTACAAACCAAAACAATTTTAAGCAGTGATTTTGAAAACAAAACAGTTTTAGGTTAAAGAGAACTATCCGTTGTGGCGACAATATTCCATGCAATAAAAACACAAGGATGGGAGTAGAGATATTCAAACACATATAGCAAATGCTCCCCCTATCAACATGCACAACAAAGGAAGAGTTATATAGAAGCAACTTAAACATAAGCTAAAATATTAGCTTTTCGATGTTGAGCTTAAGTATCAATAACTTAAAAGCTCCCCATCAAAGAGACATCATTAGAAACATATATAAGTCCATACTACAACCAATGGACCAAGATTCATACATAACCATAATGCGCAAGTGGACTAAATATGATCCACAACTTATGGCTTTATGAAGCAGCTTATAAACCTTTTCGTTAAAAACTTATCTTAGCTTTATGAGCTAATGAGCTTATAACATGTTTTCTCCCCCTTTGGAATCATCAAAAGAATGTTAGCACGATAAACACATCATATATTCTTAGCAAAGTGTGCAAATAAACCGATGTATCGAGCCAATTTGAACATTGAAGCTTATAAACCAAATAGGAGGGAAAAGTTGAATCATACGACTTGAAGAAGCTTATGAAAATTCATTTGATAAGCAAAACATGATCTCTATAAATATATAAGATTTTGAAATCGAGAGAGAATCATGTAGGTGATGAATTTTTATTGAAACATTTACGAACACTTGGCGGGCGTCAAAAATTGAAAAAAGATATATATAGCCCTTGTAAATAAAATCAAACCAAGTTTTTCATCACCAAATGCAATTTAATAAATATCATTCATCAACAATTAATAATCTCATCACATTCATATATAATTTCATCACGATAGTACATATAGGCCCGAGTTCTCAAGGGTTCAACCCAATTGAGATTAAGGAAGTAAATTCTTACCATTTGATCGGTAAAGACGAGCAATGATGATGATAGTCGAGCTAGATAATCCCCAAAATATATAATTCATGCATCAAAACTCATTTTGAAGTGAATTGTGTGTGAAATTTACAAAGGGGACGAAAAATGGCCAAAATAAGGTAAAATGGCGAATCTTTGAAGGCAATCGTTTAATCGAAAAATATAGCTCGGGCGTGCGTGGTTGGCGGCGGTCGGCGTTGAGGCGACGGTTGCCTCAACCTCATCGACCCACTGTCTTGCGGTTTTAATAAAATCAAATTTTCAACAAAAATCGATTTTATTTTTAAGTTTTAAAAGCGTGCAAAAGAAATGCAAGCGTTATCACCTCATTCAATATACATTATGTCATAATCAAGCTCGAAATGAGGTAAAAATACGGCGGTGGCGATTAAAAAAATCCGAGTTATCCTTGAGGCGGAATTAAACACATCTCAAGTTTTTATTAAAACATGCAATCACTTAACAATTATATCGAATCTCAATATGTTTAGTTCGATTATGATGAACCGTAGTTTGAATAATTTTGATGGGACTTGTTATCGAAAAATAAGAACATTTTAAAGCTTTGGATACAACAAGTCATAAGAAGAAGTGCCTTTCAAATATTTGAAAATTTCTTTTGACACTTTAATGAGATTCGTTAGGATAGTTTTGAAATCGAGCATATAGACATAATGCATATGGAATGTCGAGTCTATAAAAAATAATACAAGAAAACATACCTCAATTTGTTTTGTCGGCCGATATGCCTTTCTCAACGCTGTCAATCTTTAGTCATAGAGGTTGAGATAGTTCTTCTTTCTTCAATGCTTAACTCCTTTAAGTTCTTTTTTGAAATATAACCATCTTCTTGGCATTGAATGATTTGAATTCGAATGATCAAATTTGAGCTTCCTCATCATGATCATCTTGTTCATCTCAAGTTCACCTTCATAAACTTAGAGAAATCTCTTGCACAAAATATTCATTAGTAGCACCAAAATATTCTGTGAATATGCCTGAAGTAAACAATCTTTCCCTTTTTCAAAAACAAGGAGAGTAGTATCAACTTTAACTTTTGTAAAATCATTTAGCAAAAATGGCTAAGTCATCATACCATACATAGGGTCTTGTTTGAAACCATACAAGGCCTTTTATAAAGATCATTTGGCACAGAAAAATTTAAAGCCCGATGAAACTTCACTTGAATAAAACCATTTTAGAAAAATTGGATTCAACATCCGTTTGGTAAAGAAGCTTGAAATTTTCTTAAAACAAGAATGGGCAAGTAAAATGCAAATAACTTCTAAAAGAGCTATGAGTGCAAATATTACATCAAAATCATTACAGCTTCTTGAAAATACATGACTACTAAACATAGCCTTATTCGACCAATGTTGCCTTGGTCATCGAGTTTATTCAGGAGTGCCCATTTGCATTTATAATCGTTTGAGCGAGTGGCATCAACTTCCAAGTCTTATTTCCCTTTTTAGCTCTGCATCTTTACCCGAATTCTAAACCAATCTTCATCTTGGGCATCAATTGAAATTTGTCTTAACCCGTCCTCTGTGGGCATCGAATGATCTAAGGTGTTCATAATAGAATATTTACATCAAATCTTTAGATATTTTCTTTTAACACTTTGCAAACAAACTTATTAAAGGCATTTCTTATATAAGCAAGAAAAATAAAGTGTAATAACATGCCTCAATTATCAGCAAATATCTTGCAAAAAGAGCATATAGTAGTAAGAGCTACTCTCATAGACTATGACGAAAGAACCGCCATCATTTAGAAATGTCTTGATGCAATAAATCATGCAAGGTTCCAAAATAAGCAAGAAAGCTATAAAAGTCTTTAGAAATTTAGAAAATCAAATGCTTATAATTGGGAGACCTCATTTAAAAGAAATGTTTGAGACAAAAATTTGTGGCAAAATATATACATTAAATATCGAATCGTAC
>CM071926.1:129918447-130082271 GCA_016081115.2 Rehmannia glutinosa
TTTAACTGATTTAGCTGTTTGATTAGTTGTTTAACTATTGTAGGAATTTTTTCCGGTGAGATCTGAAGCGCATTAGTGTGAAGCGGTTTGAAGAGATGAAGCCGAGTACTTACTCAGCTCTGCTGTTTTTCAGCTCACCTAACCGAACGAGGAAAGTGGTGTTTCTGTCCTTTATTTTACTGGATCATTTTTTCCTTTTTGCTAACTAATCGTTTCAGTTTTTAAAGGAGTTGATTTGAATGTATGCGTGTAAGTGTCTTCTGTAGACTGTAGTGATAGTTGATGACGTGGAAGTTATTCACTTTTACCTTTTGGTTTGCAAATTGTGTGTGTGTGTGTGTTTTTTTTTTTTTTGTATTGTTGATAATTGGTGATAAGGTGATAAATGCTGATTAACATTATAAATATGAATTCCGTGGGGACATGGGGATGGTGTATAACTTCCACATGTTGATTGAGGAAAATTGAACACGATAAAGTAGATTTTCTGCTGGATTGTATTGTGAAACCAATCGATCCGAAACAGTAAATATTCAGTATTTGTTGTTGGTTTCAATGCACTCTATTTGATGTATTGTTGGCATCCATGATGTTAAGTATGTGTGGCAGGCTACCCCATCTCAATGAAGCTATTATTTTCTTCTTAAATTGTTTTGGAGTTATGAAGAAATTTAATCTTTACTTTTGTTGCTGAAGCATTGACTGTAGTTGAAATGTATTGAGTAAATCAAGTTTCCATCTGATATTCTCGTACTGTGATTTCGGTATCAGGAGTCTGATTTACGTGTTTCAATCATCAGGCAGTGATTTAACTATCATAGCAAATGACAAGAAAGAGAAACTCGCCCAGGGGAAGGCTTTAACCCATTTCTCTTGCCCACCTAAAGGCTGCTCAAGATCAAATTGCATAAAGGTAGTATTCAATTTTGCTTGAGCCAGAGACCGACACTGGATGCACTGGGTCACAAAGGCTACTCTAGGAAAGGTTTGCCTTGCAAAATAAATGTTATACCTCATATCTGTGTATCAAATGTACTGCTTGCACATTTGTGATGCTATATTTGAAGTCAGCCTCAAGTGGCTCCTCTTAAAGTAATTTGATGAATGTACTGTTTAAACATTTAATGAAACATTCTATTGAGGGATATTAAGTCAAAACTGCGAATTGATGGTGTCATGTTTTTGCATGCTCTTCTTTTGTCTTGATGTTGCCCGGTTATATACTAAGCTTAAAATTAAGTAACTAAGGAATACATTCAACTTGACTGTTCAGGAAACAACATTTGGTGTGATCTATTTGAAGTTGTTTTTATAAAGCAGGAATCTGATATATCCTGCTTATATTTGTCTAACCTGCTGAGTTGAGTAAATCCTCTTTATGAAGTGTTTTAGTCTCAAAATCACCTTTAATGTCTTTTATGATGAAAAGGAGAAGTCTTCTACAATTAAAGGCCAACCACTCCTGTATCTTTGTTACCTGTTTGAATACAAATATCTAAATCTATCTTCACTCGGTTACTTAACGCGTTAAATTAATGTTGGAAATTGATTTGGCATATTGAGTACTAGTGACATCAATCATTTAAATTCGTACCTGTATTCCGTGACAGTTGAATACTATACCACTTAATGGACGGCCTTCACTCACGAAAAATCCTTGTATAAAGATGATAAATAATGTTTCTGCTCTGATGCTAAATATATCTCCTCACTAGTATTTCCTACTTAAACAGGTTTGTTCGTTTTGTCAACACTCCAGAGATCTTGAACGTGTGTAATAGAAACTGAGATCTTACAGATTGAGGAGGCAATTGCCCATGCAGAGCAGCAAAATATAGGGCAAAGCATTGTAAATGGCTAAACAATGGGATAAGTTCTTCTATGTGCTCGTCTATTTAATAATTTTTCCTTCTGATTTTTAATTTTAATTTACAGGTGGAGGACCATCAAAGGTAAACCTCTGGGGGAGGCTGTGAAGGGATGCCTAAAAGCAGAATTATGTGTCGGTCTTTGCAAAAAGAAGGGCTGCTTGTGCCTAACTATCTCTCTTCTTTTTAAATAGTCATGATAATGTTCCTTAACTATATTGCTTTCTCCATTCTGTTTGGTTTCTGTTCTACTTTCCCAATCCTTTTTCCTATAAATTTTTATTTAGACTTGAATAAGTGGAGCTAAAATACTTCCCTATGTAAAGGTGATTATATTTATTCGTGTTAAATGTTGCTGGTCTGTGAACTTTTCCTGTAACAATGCACTAAATTATGGCAGCTAACAAATCTGTGCAATGCTGATGAGGAAAAAGCAATAGTCCTTTACAAGGTGACTTGTGAGTCAGCATTCCTCCTCTGAGTCACTTCATTATGTGTTGTAATACTGTCCCCATTTTTCTGACAGCCTGAAACACTACTAACCTGAAGTCAATGGGTCATGCTTGCAAGAGGGAAATTCAAAGTGTACTGCAGTGCCTTCATAAAATAACTTGCTATGTCAGTTCAATAGCGCAGCACAATCGTGTTAAACGTCTACATTTGCCTTGCCTGTTTGCTCGCTCAACCAACAATATCTTAAACATGAATAATATATTACCGATGATCTAAAATTTGTGAACTAGCTGTTAAATGTTTGGATTAGGTAAGTGGTATACTCTTGTTATGTTTGGTGATTTAAACCGTCCTTCTGAATTTATGCAAGTCTACAGTTGTTTGAACTGAGATCGAGAATTAGGTGAGCTCACATCATGATATTTTAAGAAAGCATTAATTGAGGATGTTTTGTTCTTTTATTTGTTTTTAAACTTCATTTATCACCATCTTTGTGGTACAGCAATTTGCAGGGAATTTATTGGGATTTTCGGAGAAATTTTACGACTATGAAGAATACAGTAAATTTGACTTGGATATCTATGATGTTTTATTCTGGTCATTTGAATTTGGCCAACAAAGAGTTAAAACCAAAAAATGAGTTAACAGAGATTTATAGAGCTAATCTGATTGTGTTTTGATTATATGGTGAACCAGAGTTCAGCTTCTGAAAGTCCTTGACACCCGTAAAACAATGCTACAAAAAGAACAAGGAATGGCCTTTTGCACGTGCTGCAGCTGCGGGCTTTAATATTGAACACATGGCACCTCTTGTGTCTTTGGCTGAGTGTTTTGGAGCCTTAGTTTAATGTAAGCTCCTTCTGTCCCCTTCCTGAAAAGTATAGGACAGACCTGGTGTTTTTAAGCATAGAGGTTTTTTTTTCCAGAGAGTTCATATAATTGACCATATCTATTCTATAGGGACGCTTGCTCTCGGTTCATGAACCTGTGGAAGAGTAAGCATGAAACTGGGGAATGGCTTGATATTGAAGCATCAGAAGCAATATACACTCAGTCAGACTTTTCAGACATGAATGCATCACCTGTCACTCTCTCTGCCACACCCAACAAACATGGCGAGTCCAATCATGAGCTGGCTTCAGAAAATAATGGGAAATCCGGCTCAACATATACTGCAGGTAAGATCAAGTATTTCTGAGGTCTTCATTGATAATGCCTGTCTTCAACCTAAAAAAAAACATATATTTTCCTGTTTGATTTGCAGTATGTAAATATTTATTTAGTTCTTTCGTGCTCGCCACCCTTTGTCATTTCATCTGCTCCCTTGCTTCATAATGTTTTAATTTTTCATACAAATGAACATGACATGCAGACTATGTTTTTTATTTTAATTTCTAAGAAGTCAGCTCCGTAAAGGCTTTTGCTGTGTTTTCTTACCTAATGAGCTTTAAAGTGATCAAGTATTGTTTTTCCTATGAAATCTTTACACAGAATATGTGGAAAATGTCTTTCTTTTCCATCTGGGGTAGTAGGATCTCATGACTATTTGTTTGTCCTTCAGCAGATAACCCAGCCCCAAATGGTCAGCAAGAATATTTTCAAGGACAGTTTCCTCATATTGTGTTTCCTCCATGGCCTATGCATGCTCCACCTGGTGCCGCACCAGTATTTCAATCATACCCTGTGCAAGGAATGCCATACTATCAGACTTACACAACCAACGGGCCTTTTTTCAGCCTCCTCACCACCCAATGGAGCATTCCCAGTCGAATGTTGGTCATCTGTCAGGACAGGAATTGCAATCTCTGATGGTAGGGATAGTAATACTGGGTCAGAAACATGGGGGCTTGACAGGACATCACTGGAGGATCTAAAAGCAATAGAATACCACGGAAAAAAAAACTGGAGGATCTGAAAAGCAATCAAGCATGGTTGTAATCTTTAAACCTTAATTACATCACTTCTAAAGAGAACAAATCTGGTACTGAATCAAACTCAGACTCAGATTCCGACAATAATCCCGAAGACGAATATTTTGAGGATAATAATCATGATGCGATTCATGGTAATAATAAGAGATCTTCAAAGAGTAAAGGACATCATTTGAAATCTTTGGATGAGTTGAATTTCAGCAACAATGGATCCTCAAATTTTGGGAAGGATACTGATGAGGGAAACTGGCAGGCGTTTCAGAATTGTTTATTGAGAGGAAGTGATGAAGATGCTCGTGCTAGCAATGGAGGCATGTTCTCAATGGAAAAGAATGATATAATAAAGAGACGCATGAAACATTGTGAGTGTTGATCATTTGGCACTTAGTGCATGGACACAGGTGAACAAGATTCTAGGATGAGTGACATCCACAAAATCAGTGGAAGTACATCATATCGGCCTCAGGGATCAGGCGATGATGCAATGTTTTCCAATGTTGTTCATGATTTTGGGGGATCAATGATGAAACAGATATTCAATTTGCACAAACCAATGGAAGACTGATTTTCTCTAGGTCAACACATGAAGATTTTGTCATTGGCAGTCAACAAAACCAGACAATTTTCAGGAATTCATCAGATCCACTAGCTGTGGATAGTTTTGACGCTTCCAACGATAAGATGGATAGAAAATCCGTGCAATGGCTGATGAGACTTTCATTGTTCCCTTTAGGTCAGTGTCTATATGTCAAGTTGGACAAAAACCGACAGATCTGCTATTGATGTAGATTTTGAAATTCCATTATCACATAAAAATTGGATTCGAGGGAAATAAGATCAAAGCATATTATGAGCCTGATGATTTGAGCTTGATGCCCGAACGAGGAACAGAAAAAGGCTTGTTGAATATGACCCTGCTTTAGACTATGAAATGCAGGTCTGTGCAGAAGGGTCATCACATGAGAAAGGGGAGAAAGATGTTACTGAAGTGAAAGGAGGATTAAGGAAAACAGACAAGAGGTCAAAGATTACTTTGGAATCTATGAATAAGCAAAGAACTGGAGGCCCTTTAACGAAGGGAAAATCATCAAAGATGAGTCCTTCGAGAAGATGCGCGAGCCCGTGCTGAGAGGTTAAGATCCTATAAAGCTGATCTGCAGAAAATGAAGAAAGAGAAGGTACAATAGGGAAAGTCTTGTCCAAAACCTCATGTACCCATATCCACTGCACTCATATGGCAAGTGATTTTACACTTGCCATGCGTTAATTGGCTACACGGGATGTTTCATTTACAGTATTTTTTACTTGCATGATACTCTTTACGCATGAAATCACTATAAAGAAATAAGGATAATTGTGGAAGATAATGTCATGTTGGTAAACATATTTTTGTACATAGACCTATAATACTAGTCATCATTCGTTGTATTGGACTTCAATCAATCTGTTGCTTCCTTCTCACTAGTTAATTGAGGATCATTATGTATCTCATGTTTGTAGACATCATTTTACGATTCTAGGATACTCGTAATTTCTGATATTTGAAGTTTGTTCTTTGTAGGAAGAGGCAGAAGCAAAACGCCTTGAAGCTTTAAAGCTGGAGAGGCAAAAGAGAATTGCAGCTAGAGGCACTTCCACCTGTGGAAAGCCATCTGTACTCTCACCTCAGACAAACAATTTCCACCAAAAATTTCTCCTGCAACTAAATCCAAGTTCAGTGATTTAGAGCCTGGGTCATCATCACCCTTGCAGAGATCCAAAATCAGAACTTCACTTGGATCAACAGTGCCGCTTAAGGCCTCTAAAGGTACTAAGTTATGTGGGGTTAGCCACATAGCAGGGAATAGGTTGACCAGGTCCTCATCATCATTGTCTGAGACGAAAAGAGAAAGCAATGGTGGCACACCTAAGTCAAAGGCTTCCATGTCTCATATTAGAAGGTTATCTGAGCCCAAAAAGGTCACTAATACTCCTGTTACTTCAATGAAGGCCCGTAGTGCTGAAGCAGTGTCAAAACGGAAGTTGTCTGATGGACCGAGAGTAACAAAATATCTGCTATCATAAATCTCGATAAAAGTAAAGCTGCAACCCTACCTGAGTTGAAGATCAAAACATCAAAGCACACATAAACTCAGGTGAGAACAAATCTGTTGTAAAGGATCAGAGGGTAAATGGAGTAATGCCTTCCACGTTTTGCGAAAATGCTGAACTGAATGTGAGTGGTTGCAGTACAGCTCATCAGATTGATGCAGATGACAACCTATTGTTGAGAAAACTGTTGTGATGCTTGAGTATGAGAAGCCTTCTTTTCCAACTTTGCAATCTTCTGAAGGGAAGTTAAAGGTATGGAATCAAGGTATGATGATCGTGACAAGGAAAGAAAAGTGATGTGATATCCGAGTCAGCTCCCATTCATGCTCCTTCCTCACTAATGAATGGAGATGATGGAGATCCACAATTAGGTAACTTCAAAAGCAATTGGATTCTAATAAGGTAAGATATGTAAAACCTACAATCAATGTGTTTATCATATAAAGTGAAAATTGGTTATCTAGTAGGTTTAACTCTAGATCCATTTTTATAATGTGTTACGTAGTACTCTTCTTTATTGCTTCAATCTAGGTATTCAAGGAGAGAATTACGAGGCTAAAAGAAAAGACAGACATGCACCTTGTTTGATCAATGTTTGTGGATGTTTAATACACCTTTTAAACGTGGCATATATATATATATGTTTTTAATGGGTGATATTAAGAGGTGTGACGAGTACATTTTTCTCATGCTCCTGTTTTTTCTCGTCAGTAAATGATACTCCAATTCCATTGTACAAAACATGGATGAATCATAAATAACATTTTTAGCATCACTCATTATAAACAAACTATTCGTATTAAGCTAGGTAAGTTTTCCTTATTACTCCATTAAAATGATTCGTCTAGATCCTGATGTGGTCTGCTGTATTAGCAGGTAAGGACAGCCTATCAAGAGAAGAACCCTCCCAACTTTGCAAACATTACCACTGCTGAAAAACCTAATCAGGACCCTTCTGCTTGTGTCTCCTCTGTGGAAGACCCTTGCACTGGTCATTTGGAGTGTGGCAAAGCACCCCATGTAAGCTCAGAGCCGATGTCGAGAGTTGACAAAACTGTACAAGAACATGTCCCTCATAGAAAAACTCTTAAAATGGATCAAAATTCAGTTATTTCAGACAAGAAATTTCCAAAGGAATCATCAAAAGGTTTAAGACGGCTTTTGAAGTTTGGAAAGAAAAATCACACTCGTCATTGGTGAATCAAAGTTTTGATTCAGACTGTACAAGTATTGATGGTACTGAGCATGATGACAATGCAAGGAATACTGCTTCAACAAGTGAAGGTGATAATGCATTTCTCTATGCTGAATACTGTATATGAATCATAAATAGACATGAATTGAGTGGTTGCTTGAATGTTGTGTTAACTAACCACCCTTAGAGATCTAGAATTTTCTGAGATCGCATAGCAGTTAAGATGGATCTTCATGGTCTTGATGGTATATTTTTTCTTATTATATGCATCTTCATGTCATCTTATGTTTATCCTATTTTAACTGCTCGGAGGTAACACTAAGTTGAGAAAGACGCAACTGTTTCTTCATTGGACACTCAAATAATTTATTTTCTTGTATATGATTTGCATGATATAGAGTGCATGAAAACTATCTCATTGTTGATATCTACTTTTGTTGAAATTGCACCTGAAATAGATCTCCAAGTTGTTCTAAAACAAATAGTCAATTGGGAATATTGGCTAACAAAATTTTGTGGTTGCTTATCTTGGAATGCCAGTGAAACTTGGTAACGGCTGTTTTGCTCTTACAATTTTAAATGGTCAACTTGCTGACTATTTTTCGGCTTTTCCCAGTTCGCACATTAAAGAATCTAATCTGCAAGATGAAACCTCCACTGCTGGTAATGCTTCTCAAAAGAGTAAGTGCTTTGGTTACACTAGAGTGCCTATTATGATCTTTGGTTCCTTTGGCTAATAATCATTTTCTTGTTCGTATTTTGATACAGTTTCTCACCATTTCTCTTTATTCTCACCCTTCCGGAGCAAAACAAATGAAAAGAAACAAGCATCATAGATTCTCAAGATGTTGAGGTGAAAGTCCTGCTGCTTTTCTTGTGACAATAGTGATATATGCGCTCCATATTTGTAAAAAAAATATTCACTTCCTTTTCATTGTGATAAAAGTACTCGCTATATATTTTATGGCCTAGAGAAAAGCTGCACACATCATTGTACATCCTTAACCAAATATGGTTCAACGTGCAAATAGTCAATTCTACAGCTCCCACTTGATTGCATTGGAAGTATATTTGATCCATTTTGAGCTTATCTTTGGATCATTGCATGATGCATTGTCCAATTTGCGCCTTTTTTTTGTGGTCTTGAAATGCATTGTCACTGTATTATTGATCACATTTCCCAAACACCACCTTGCAACAAATTTATGATGTCTGATCTACAGTTAGACATAAATAGTAATAGTTGAAATTACCAAAAAATACTAAATGTGCTCCAAGAAAATACAATCTGCACTGTAGATAACCCAATTAGCATATCCTATACTGGAAACTTTAGCCTAGATTGCAAGTAAACATGTATAATGTATTCTGTACTAGTCGAACCGAATTATTAAGCAGGAGATGTTGCGTTTACTCATTCTAATTAATGCCTCAGTTGCCAAACATTCAGCAGCTGCCTGTGGGTCCTCGATGTGCCTTACCAGGTTCACGGCCTCTTGGTGCCTCATTACCTGCCAAAATTATATGATTGAAGGTAATGAAGGTACATCACTAAATCCCAGTTATCGATAAAATTATGATCCAAGGCAGAGTACAAAGTTTGACAGCATTTTATATTTCCTGGATTTAATTTATTTTTTGTTAACACCAGTTGCATGTAAAAGTAGGTAGAACTTAGAAGAACGATTAACTATGTTATTTACCTCCCAAACTCCAGTACTTGCTAGGATAACAAATTCAGTTTCAGAATCTATTCTTTCGGATCAACAACCAGTTTTGAGCTTTTTTGAGACTCTCTGTGCTTGAGTCACCATCTATTTTGTGACGTAGAGCACCTAGTACATTAAAACGATATGAATCTTTCAAAATATTGATCGAACCCACGAAATATGTAATCCAAGAAAAGTATGAGTGCATGCCTGAAATTAATTTTAGGGGCCATTTTTGTGAAGTGTGCTGTTGCTTTTTCTGGAAATTTGATAAGCCTCACCATCTCTGCATATCACAGCTCTGTAGTCTCCCATGTTTGCCATCACAAGCTTGTCGCTTGATCACCATAGCCCATGCTGACCCCTTTTCATCTGTGTCTAATAGCTTTGATCTTGCATTCAGATGAGCCCTTTTCATGGCTTCCTTGCACTTCTTCCTCATCCTTGTCTGCACCACATAAGTTTATATTTATAAATTTTTTGTTATTAAAAATAATCTTCTACATGCGCGTATTCACCTGATGAATTGAAATACGAGATGAAAAATGTAGAGAGATCCTGAATGCCTAGTACAAGTAGTAGTAGCCAAACCAAAATTCTTCATCTAGAACTAGGAAATGTATGTATATATAAATATATTTGCAAACAGCTGAAAAACAAATTCTTAATTTTACTAACAATGAATAATAAAAAAAACCTTGAGTCAAATCAATTCAACTGAACACATATCATTTAAAAATCAATCACATAAAATTTGGATCGATCAAATTGAGTTTGAACTAAACTCTTTTTCAGTCAGCATACAAGTACATGATAAATATTATTCGTAAAATTTTCATCATATACCAGTATTTAGGAAAATTTTAAAAAGTCAATAGCCCAAATCAATGATGGAATTCAGTTTTATACTATTCAATCAGTCAACAAAGAAATCAAATAATACCAAATATTTGACTAAAATCAATAATTTCCATTTACCTGTTTAGGCATCTTGTTAAAGAAATGTGACTGCATGTATCTAGTAACTCCCTTACCAATCTCACCATCAAAAACTCCAAAAACCAGAATCCACACTCTTTTAGTTGTTCCTTTGCACCACAACTGAGTCAAATTCTGTCATATAATTATTACTTCCATTAATCTCTGGCTTATCTAATTCCACCACATGATATCCATGTGATACATGCATCATCCATGAAGCCCTCTTCCCATTCTCCGATTTTCTTGATTTTCTTCCTCCATTTCCAATCAGAAATCTCTTTAGCTTAATTCCCTGCACAATTCAATTATTCAAGAACTAGAGCATAATAAAAGCAAGAATATATCGTCCCCCGAACAATAAGTATTCTGTAATTGAAATGTGAACGAGAAGATATACTGGTTTTTTCGTGTCAAGTAAACTCTGAATACTGATTCCAAAATTGAGCACATGGAAATACGAGGATCATATAAATGCATACATACATACACAAAAAAATAATTTCTTTTTAGGGAGATACAATTGAGTGTGTGAAATGGGGTTACACTTTTTGTGGTGTAGAAAAAATTAGTATTTAATGAATTTAAAGTTTAAACCAACAAAAAAGTTATATGAAAACTGTTACATGCTTCCAGTCCAGAAATGAAATGCATGCGATTTAAAGCCTGCATTCCATGATTTTTTTAAAGGAAAAAAAATCTTATATATAAAGGCAAAATAGATTTGCATGTTTTTCCAAAAAAATATTCATAAATTGAACACGCAAAAATATTTGTACCTTGAGCTTGAAACGAAGATTCTTGAGTCTCATGATTCAGAAAGAAAAATGATTTCTTTTTTTTTTTTTTTTTTTCTGTGAGAAATCCTTAGATTTGATGATAGCAACAATCAGATAAGAATAGTGAGGAATTTGATTTGGGATTGAGATAGAGTCATAGAGAGGGCGGGAAATAAAAATAAAATCTAAAAATATATATCTGGTTTTGGCTTTGTGGTAGATTGTGACTGACCGAGGTGTTTGAAGTCAATAAGGAGACTAATGCCTTCAAGATTTTCCAAATGCAGCCCCACTTAAACTCTTAAAGAGGTTTAAAGTTTTAAACTGAATCGTACAATAAATACAAGCAATTTTTTGAAGTTCAGTTTGACTGTTTCCTGATTTATAGGTTTGGTCAACAACACTGGTTCTCTTATTTTCCGCCATTTTTTCATTTAAAAAAATATAAATCATTAATTATTTTTTTATTTTCCAAGAAAAAAGAATGAGCAAAAAATCTGATTCAATTATTTATGGTGAACAATTTTGTTTTTTCATGAAATTTTGAATAAATTAAGGTTCATTCTGATTTAATTTTTAAAAATCCGATTCAATATTCAGATATCAAAATATTATTTTCCTCACATAATTGAGTCTCATTATTATTTGTCTCCATTTTTTTGAATCATATTTTATTGCACTTTTCTTTAATCTGTTCGAATTCTAGAATTTGTTAATTTCATTAGTTAAAAAAAAAAATCCCTTCTTGTAGTGATTCTATTTCCCTCCAAATTAAACAATTTTTCAATTTGAAATTAATAAAAATGGAAAATATCTTACATAAACCCAATTTCATCAGTCACACCGAAGCCAAAAGTAATATAATGTTAGTTGTCGACTTGTCGTACATGTTTATGACTTGTTTTTTTTTGTTTTTGGCAAATGCACGGATATTTAAAGACCTATGTGAAGTTTTTGGATCAACTCAGTATAGTACTATAAACAACGCGTTCATTAGGGGATGTACGATTAAAACCCTTCACTAAAAACATTTACAGAAAAAAGCAAAAACCCCTTGACCTATTTCACAAAGTTCCATATTTATGTCATTTGCTTTTTGTAAATAAAAATAATTTATCTTGTAATGATGTTAATTCTTGAACCCTTTTTGACCGGTTAATTTCAGTAGCAACATGCCAACATCAAGTACTACTGGTGTTAGGTGTGTAAATAAAACGAGTCGGAGTCGAATATATAATACTTTCGGGCTTGTTTGAATTTTAATCTAGCTTTCTTAATTGTGTTTGGCTTGGTTTGATTATTAATCGCATCGAAATGGAAGCTTTAGTTGAGCCCGAACACTTAATCGAGCTCAAGTAGCTTGATATTTTTACACACATTATATTCTTTTTACTAATCAAGTCGAACTTTACATCTTATCAAGCGAAAAAGTGTGTTCAAGTTTGGTTCGTTATGCTAACAAACCAAATTCAAACGAATTTTTTACGATCAATCTCAAATTAAGTATTGAGTAGCTTGGTTCATTTTCAGCCCTAACTGGCGCTATTCATTTTGTTATGACAGTAGTTACTCTACAAATCTATTGTGCATAGAGGAAAAAATCATGACAATTGAGTGGCACTTGTAAGTTGTAAAAAGAGATGGCCATTTTTAAATAAAGAAAAAGAAATGCTACTTTAATTTTGATTGATAGGATTTCTTTTGTTAATTATTCCCCTTATTTTTAATGAATTATACGTTGATAGAACTTTTTCACAATGCTTATAGATGACTGGCTATTATAACTTGAGCATTCTTTATTGTAAGTGGAATTAATTAACTCTAATATTTAAATGGAAGCGCATCTCACGTCCATTATGTGTATAATAATAATATCATAAAATGATTTTTTTTAATACAATGGGGGAATTTGAAGAGGGGACACACATATTCGTATGAGATCAAATTTGGGTCATTCACGCTCACAACACATGTCTCAACCACTAGAGCACAAGGTTGATCCCCATAAAATGAATTAATAATAACAAAAAGTTTCAAAAATAATATTAAGATCTAGTATAATTATAAAAAGAGAGAACGATTTTCAAAATTGTTTAAATATTTCCCTACCTAACTTTCTATCTCGCAAATCTTACCTATTAAGAGAGGAATTGTAAAATAAATAGATGACTCAAGAAAGTATTATTTTTTTTTTTGAGGGGAACTCAAGAAAGTATTTTTTTTTTTTTTTGAGGGGAACTCAAGAAAGTATTATTAATTTCGAAGGATAACTGGTTTTATTATAATTAAACTAAATATCAAAACTAATTTTCTCATCCATCAATAATATTTTTTTCTTTTTTAAAACCATCCACCCATAATAATGTTATTATATATAATTCAAAAAGACTTATAATCTCGCTTAAATTTTAATATTGAATTGAGAGGCATCTCATGCACCATCAAACACATTCGACTCTCGTAACCGCATATGACGACCAAATGGGATGAATGTTCAAAGCAAAATATAAATTCAACAAATTGACTTGGCTATTTTTCAACAGCTAAAAAAGAATGGTTCATGATAAGGGGGAAAAGAAGTGAAAAAGAAAGAAAAGAATATGCTCATACTGATATAATTATTTATTATATTTTATGGAAAAAATTGCAAAATTGGTCCAATATCATGGAGGTGTTGCAATATTAGTCCTGAACTTTTTGAAGTTGCATTTTGGTCTTGTGACAATTTTGCCCTTAGCAAGAATAACAACTCGTAATATGTAATTTTTAGGATTTGATAATATTAGTATTTTATTTTTAGTTTTGGTAATTTCGGTCCTATTATTCAAAATAACCAATTTTGGCAAATTTGTACGATATTTTTATATTTTTATAATTAGAAAACAATACTTGTAGAACTCGTATCTCGGGGTTTTGATCCGATTCATAAATCTAAAAAATTCTTCATTAGACAATGTATAGTATAAATGATAAATAAATTTAACTAATTAATAAGTAAAAAAACGATAGGATCTTATACCATGTTTTGCTTGATCATATGTATATTGAATATTTTGGCTATTAAGGGCATTTTAGAAATAATTTAATATTGAAATATCCATCAGGACCAAATTTGTATCAACTTAAAACTTATAGGACCAAAATTGCACAAATCTAAAACTTACGGGATCAAAATTGCAAAAATGACAAAACATATAGGATTAAAATCATAATTTTAAAAGTTACAGGACTAATATTGCAGGCCATATAGATGCAGGACTAATTTTGCATTTTACGTAAAGATAAGTTGGCCAATTTGCCAGACTGAGATAACTAAGAATCTCATCCTCATGTAATAAACAAAACTTGAAACTATACATTTTGGTGGGAGAATTTTGCCCACTTTCGAGCTAGGTTCCTTTTCATAGCAATATTATCTTCTTTATTTAATATTAGCAATATTCCTTTGGTAAATTGGTTTCACTTTAAATTCTGGGATTATCTGATCACTAGCATTCAAATAAAATCAAATAAAATAAATCCTCAAGAAGTAGCATATATATATAACAAGCTATATATGTTGATGGAGGTAAAAGAAGAGGAAGGTGTGGAAGAAAGAGCAAAGGACATGAGTTTGAAAGAGCTGGCCATGAAACTTGAAGACTTTGCAAAGGCTAGAGACTGGGAAAAGTATCATAGTCCAAGAAATTTACTCCTTGCAATGGTAATAATCTTCATTTCTTTGACCATTTTTAGTCTTTAATTATTTAGTAGCATATATACCAATTTGATGAAAATTTCACAACTTTATGGTAAATTATAAAAATTACCCTCGAGGTTTAGCCTAATTACAAAAATCTGCGGTTATCTTTCAAAATTACAAATACCCCTTATGGTACTTTAAGAACCCCTTGAGGTTTGTATTTACATAACATGAGATAATCCCATCCTATTAAGAGTTCCATTTGTAAAATAGAACAAACAAATGTCTGGGTATTCGTAATTTTACAAGATTTTCTTTTTGTTGTTGTAATTTGACTGAACTCAAGGGTATTTTTGTAATTAATCCTAAAAAAATATGATGAAGAAGAGGCCTTCAATTTATAAATTGAAATCTTGGAGGATATGTTGAAATATAGATATGTATGCAATTGATGGATGAATTATGTGTACTTTTGAGGAAATGATGTACAGATTGGTGAAGTGGGAGAGTTATCAGAAATATTTCAGTGGAGAGGTGAGGTGGAAAAAGGGTTGCCCAATTGGGAAGAATCAGAGAAAGAGCATCTTGGAGAAGAGCTTTCTGATGTTCTTCTTTACCTCATCAGATTGGCTGATATTTGTGGCATTGATCTTTCCCATGCTGCCACCAAAAGATTGCCAAAAATGCCATCAAATACCCACCAAATTGATTAACAATCCCCCTTTCTCATACATCTCTTCTTCTTAATCTTCATTTGTTGTTTGATATAATCAAGAAAATAATTGATCTTTATACTGCCATGCTTATGCGTAAAATTTCTTTATATGATCATAATATTTGTTTTATCATGGATTCTTTTCTTTGTTTTGTTTTAAATCTTTGATACTATGTTTTTTGAGGAACTTGAACCGAAAAGATTACATATATACCATGTTGCGCAACATGGATGAGATCTTCTATTTAGGAAATTAGTAGATGTTTAGGTCATGTATGATTATGTTTTCATGGTCGATTTTCAGTTTAGTGTTAAATAATAAAATTTGAGAATTTATTGGCTTTCTTGTGAAAAATGGAATTATATTTGGATGAATGAATAAGAATGAATTTTATATATGTTTGGAAATGATACTATATTTAGTTGAGTATGATTTGAATGCTTGAGACAGTTATGCTTTGATTTCTTAATTTCTCTTGTGTGTCTGAGATTGCATTGGTCCTTTCTCTCTTAGAATCCTCAGCCAAGCCCGGGCAGTTGATATGCCCGTAAAATATCGTCGCCCCGATCGTGGCGGACAGCGCGCGCCTTTGGCGAACACGCATAAAAACAACAGAACAACATTAAAAACTATATATAAACAATCCCGAAACAATATAAAAAACAACACAAAAATAAAAAGAACTTAAAAATAGGTAATAAAAAAATACATTGAAATATTGAATACAACATGAAAACAATAAAGAAACATCACGGACTAGTTGTGTCACTACGGTGCGCAACATACTGAATGATTACTGGATTGGCGTTACACTTACGTGCACAAGCAACTACTACGGAATTAACGGACTAATTGAGATTTTTCATATATAATAGTTTGAAAAGGGATATTGGCGAGATCTAATTTTAATTTTTTATTTTGAATATAAAATATTATATTTGCAAGATTATAGATGGTCGGTCACATTAGATAAATATAATTTAAAAAATATTATATTTTTAAATAGATATATAGAGTTGATATAGGTGGTCCCACATACATAATTGGATGAAAATACGATCATAGTAATTGATAAGTGATGTATGTAATTTATAGGTTTGAAATTGAAATTATAAGTTTGAACTATTATTTAGGTAGAAAATAGAAAGCGAAAATGGTGGTTTATATTAGAAAATTTATAAATAAACATGATTTCGTTGCAAGTGGAAACATAAATAAACAAGTCCTTAGATTTCAAATTAGGCATTTTTTTCAAGTAGAAATGGGTCAAATTGGCCATTTCCAACTTGAAAATATTAAATATAGCCAACTTTTTCAAACACATCTTTTTTAGCTATTTTGGGGGTGTGAAATAACATTCATACCCTTTAAGCATATTACACTAGGTCATATACCTCTCTTTCTCCTTTTCACTTTCACTTTCACTTTCTCTCTCTCTCTAAAGTGTGTTGTATTCAAATTTCAAAGATAAAATTTTCCGGCGAATTTTCGGCAACCCATTTTTTCGATCGGAATCTCGAAATAATGTAAGCATTTTGTTCTCTATCTCATTCTTTATTCATTTCACTATCGTATTTAGTTTGAGGTTGGGTGTAGAATAGATTTGAAAACCATAAACATGAAAAAAAAACTAGTTTGAAATAAGCTCGAACAACAGCCTGCAAATGTAACTCGAGATTCACTCGATTTCGAGTTACATCTAACTCGAATCGAGTTACAACTGACTCGATTTCAAGTTACATGTAACTCGATTCGAGTTAGATGTAACTCAAAATCGAGTGAATCTCGAGTTACATTGTTTCGAGTTACATATTCTGATTTGAATTTTTTTTTTGTCTGTTTCTGCTGGTTTCAGATGGAGGATGATAAAGTGATAATTGTTCATAGTGGTTTTTGGGATGGTAGTTTCTATAGGAATGGTGAAGAAGTACTCGTTTTACGTCGTTGTGGACAATATCATGTAATGGGTTTGTGGATATTGTTCATAACGTTGTAAATGGTGATCGTTGTTTGTGTGAATACAAATTACACTGTTTAATGCCAACCGGGTGGTTACGAGGTTAAGTCTTTGATTATGTGTGAACGGGATCTTGACGAGTAGGCCTAGATTTTCAAAGTTCCCGAATATTTGTGACCTTGCAACGAAAAGATCATGGGATGGTGTGGACTTTGTACACCAAAAATAGCAATCCACATGGTTTTATGAACCTCATGGCTGCTCAATCGTATTCATATGGTATCGGCAGTCAATTCATGCCCTTAAATCCATATAATTCTCACTACGGCATGAATTATATACATGGTCCACCACAGTGTATGTCAATCTATATGCAACATGCTGCACCCAATAATTGTCCAAGTAAATCTAGGACCTTGGAGCCTCAACCAACGTCTGTGCAACATGTATTGTCCGATAATTATCCAAGTAAATCTCCTATCTTGGAGCATCAACCAAGAATCAATAATAGTGATCATGTGGATGGTGATGATGATGATGGTGGTGGTGGTGGTGGATTTAGTGATGATTTTGGGCGGTATGATGATGTTGGGTGGTATGATGATTTCGGGGGTGGTGGCCATTATGATGATCAGAATTTTGTTGGTGATCAACATAACCAACAAGATGCACAATTTGTTCTCGATGACCGTGAAGGGAATGACGGTGACACATCGAGGAAGAAGATAACGATCCAGTGCGATGTTGACAAATGAACTAGTTAAATCGATTGATTTATGATCACTTTGGATGGGAAAAAGATGACTATTTTGTTCCCGATGACCGTGAAGGGAATGATGTGAACAATGATATCATAGGAGACAATGACGAGCATGTTCTTCGGAATAGATGATTTCCAATCCATAAGGTATCTTCATTGATGCCAACAAAGTAGATAATGAGAACGTCACGGAGCTCGCAATGGTTAGGTCTAAATATGCTTGGATGGCTCCTGAACGTTTTATCGTATCCCGACCACGATTCCATTCCACAAGAACCACGATATTGAGCGTGACTTATTCAAAGGTGCGGTGCTTGAAAGTAAGGAAGAAATGGTAACAAAGTTGGGTTTCTACCATCCGCACCTTTGTGTGAAGTATAGAACAACCCGGTCTTCGACTTCACGTTATGAGGTTGTTTGAAAACATAAAGGATGCACCTTCTTACTTCGCGGCAAACGCTATCCAAAGAGTGAAGTTGGAATGTGACTAAATTAGAGCAACCTCATATATGTGAAGCCAACTTAAGTAGACATGCTCCTCGACAATTGCCTTGAAGATTATTGGAGCCCTGTTTGCTCCAAAACTACTAAAGGAGGGACGATCCCTTAAACCTAGGGATATTATTGTTGATTTGTCTCTAAACATGGGATAGACATTTTGTATAACAAAGCACTAAAATCACAAAGATCGCGCTTTTACAACTACATACATGATGACCACTTGCGGTCTTGGGGATCTTGCATGCATTCTTGTACATGTTAAAAAAAAAAGAACCCTGGTACAATTGCACTACACGAGACGATGACGATGATAGATTCAAGTATGTTTATATTGCTTTACATACGTCAATTAAAGGATTCATGAGTGTTGTAGACTGTTATTGTTGTTGATGGCACACACCTAAAGGGCAAGTGTAAAGGTGTGTTGTTTGTTGCGATTTAAAAGATGGCAATGAACAAGTGTTGCCACTAGCATTTTGTGTGGTGATAAGGAGAAGGACGAATCATGGGAATGGTTTATGAAGCAATTACGCAATACATATGGATGCCCTAAAAATATGCTCATTGTATCTGATCGTCATAAAAGTATTAAGAATATAGTTGGCAATGTATTTCTGACGCCAGTGCATGGTATATGCACATATCACTTGAGAGGCAAAATATCGAAATTATCGAGGTCAAGTGGTGACCTTATACCAAAAGGCCGCGTACACTTATTCTCCCGAAAGATTCAAGAAGATAATGACCCTGATTCAAAATGCAAACGAAAAGGCCTACGAGGAGTTGGTTAGGGCTGGAACGAAAAGGTGGGCACGTGCAATGTTGCCCAGTTAGGCGCGATGGGTTCATGACATTGAATGCAACAGAGGTTCTTAATGCTTAGACTTGTCCGGTATAGGAAATTGCCCATTTGTTCGTTGCTCGATTCTATTCGAAATCTCATTCAGGGAGTGGTTCCACGAGCGTCAAATTGCACCCAAAACATGAACAATGAAGTCACCACATACAACTAAGAGATTGGCGAAGCGGTGCATCGGCGGATAAGGTGCGTGTCACATGTTAGTAGCCTAATTTATTTTGTAAAGGATGGGGTGCGTTCTTTTGTTGTTGATTTGGCAAAGAGAACGTGTACTTGCCGAGTGTTTCGAAGCTTGATCTATTGCCGTGTCCACATGCGATTAAGGCAATCGGTATATTTAAAGTTTTTACTTAATTACTAATTATTTCACCTCTATGATATCCTTATATACATTTTTTGCTATTTATTTCATTAAGGCAAATCAATCACTCGATTACGTACACAACTACTATAAAATAGAAACATCTGCGAAAACTTTACTCTCCAATCTTCATGCCCATTGAACATCCTAAAGACCGAATGTACCGGAAATGATACGACTTCTAGTTGTCAAGGCACCTCTAAATCCTCGACAAGCTAGACGACCGAGGACTCGAGTTCCATCTAATGGTCCATCTAGCGACTCACAACGGTCCATAATATGCTCTAGATGTCACAAGAGGGTCACAATCATTCTACATGTAATGTAGTGCTCCCCATTGCCATGATGCAACGAGTGCTAGTGGAAACAACATGATTGATCACCCTAGGCTAGAAGAATTCCAAGAAAATGCGGCGTTTGTAAGAAGAAGGACACACTAGGAGGGTTTATCCCGATAGAGTTTAAAAGTCAATCAATAAATTGAAGATGTAATTTAATTGTACCCGTGAGTATGACTCGATATCGTGTTATATCATGTGATAAAGTACTTTTGTTTCAGACTTTTCAGTGATGTTTCTTGTTATACAAGATTGCTTTTAGCTTTTCATTGATGTTTCTTGTCTTATGACCTTTTGTTTCGACTTTTGGTGATGTTTTTGGCATACAATACTTTGTTTTAGCTTTTCATTGATATTTCTTGTCATACAAAGATTTTGACTTTTGTTGATTTTCTTGTCCTTGTGAGATTTTCATTGATCACTATGAATCGGGATAATTTTTCTATACATACCCCAAATCAATGAGGAATACATCTTCATCTTTCATCCAACGCCATCAAAATGAGTAATACATCCTCATCATGCCTTTATGCTCCATGAGTCCCGTGGGTGGGCAGTGCGTAGAGATGGATCATTTGTGTCCGGCTCGAGAATCGCGGTGCTCGTGACTCGTCTCCACAGGCTGCTGCTCACGCAATACCTGACTTATCAAATCAGGCAGTCGCGTCTTCAAGTACAACTCCATATTAGCTCGTATGATCTCTCTCTGATGAACTAGTGCACGGTCAATCACCCGATCTACGATTGTCTCCACCAACTGTATAAATACCCAGGTAAAATGGCTCGCAGTAGGGTCAGATAGAAAAATCGGTCCCGTAGGTCACTATGCACCGGTCTGTGATGAGGGACGAGGAGCCCCCGCCAGAGATCCAGAATGAGGTGGAGGTGGAGATGGTGGAGGTGGAGGAGACAATGGTGTATGTGGAGAGCGTCGAGGCGGGGATGGAGAGCGTCGAGGCGGGGGTGGAGGTTGGGTATGGGTCCTCTGCCTCTGAGAATGACGACTCGAACGTGCAGGACGATCAATATCCTCAGCCTCACTATCATAATCATCATCATCTATACGCGTGCGGTGATCAGCCATCATCTGCCTCTTCGGAGCGAGATGCGGCGATCTGATGCAACAAGATGCGTCTTGGCTCCCGAACAATCCTCCTACCAACAGCGTCAGGGCCAAGTGGGGCAACCCAAGACGGGAAATGATCGATATGGATACATCAATCCGTACGACATGACCATATCGATGCCCTTTATGTAAGGGAGTCGTAACTCCACCTCGGTGGGCTGTACCAGTGCGCATATCATCTTTGAAAAATACAGGAAAACTTTATCTTAATTACTTAATTACGATGAAAATATTATCAATCCCACTATTACTCATATGATTTCGTAAAAAGATTTTCAACCTGGGGCTATCAAATAACGCCACCGCGAAAGGTCCTCTTGGGGCATCTAACCCGTCTCCCCCCTAGGATAGCCATCCAACCCAGAGGTCTGGACAAAGTCCCGACCAATAGAAGGAATAGCCTTAAATGCCCATAGTTGTATCATACAAAAAACAAATAAGCAATGAACCCAATTAGAATATGAAATGTTCGTGTTAAAAGTGATACGTGTTTAAATTATACATACCTGTATGGGGTAGAAGTAGGCATATATGTGGAACTGGATGTCTCTCTTAGGATCAGCAGGGGCTCGGATCCCAGAATCAAGATAATGGAGGAGGCGCCCATACACGTAGAAGCCCCATGGGAATGCCCTAAACCTGGGGCATTCTCAACCAAAGTCCACAACCATAACGGGGCGGTACCCGTGGATCGATAGCTAACAGATACTTCATGACGAACAAGATATACGACATCTTCAGATTCTCCTCTTGTCGCTCTCTGAAATGACCCGCGATGAAATGCGGCACTGCCTTCATCGGTATCAAGGAATCCATCGAAAATCGCCGGTATACTCACTGGAGGGATATACTATGAGGAGCATGGGTCAATCGCCGAGGGGCTAAAGTGTAGCCTCGTAAACATCGCAAACTCTCGTCGCCCAAATCGAGGTTCCGCCCCACCAACGGAACCACAAGTCGCCCGTCTTAGATCCCTCTACCAAGATCTCATCTCACCGAGCAATCGGAGCATACCCTTGGAGGTCAATTATGCGTTCGATTGAAGTCGAAAACGCCCCAACGGCCCATTCCTAAACTCATCTAAATTTCCCGACTCAAATTGAACTCCTTCTTGATATCCGCAAGTGGTGCTTGGAGTATACATTCGATTTTCCATTCCAGTGCAATGCGAACCCCATTTCCATTGCCGAATCATCAAAAAAAAAAAAAAACACAAACATTCAGTTAATGGCTTGTTGTCATTTATTACATGTAACTCAAATCGAGTCACCTTAAAAAGTGAATTGATTTCGAGTTACATGTAACTCGCAGATGCCTTAAAAACTAACTTAATTGCGAGTTACATGTAACTTGATTTCGAGTTACTTCAAAGGTAACTCGATTTCGAGTTACACATGTAACTCGTCAGTCCGTCGTCTTCTTCCCCCCTCTCACTTTCGCCATTAACAACATCCCAAGCTTCCCTCAAACACAAAATCCCCTATAAAACTCTAGAATTTCTACAAAAACTTCAATAAGTCCTAACCTAAAACAACTATAGACTAACTAAATCAACAAAAAAACATGAAATTAGACAAAGGTGGAGTTGGAGGTTACCTGGTTATTCGTTGATTTGGTCGTCATCATCGTCATTGTCGCCGTTCAAGTCGAGGGTTTCAGAAGATTTGGGGGTTATTGGTGTCGCCGTTCGAGTTGGAGGTGGAGGTTTGGAAATGTGTCACTCAAAAAGTTAAAGTAAAACTACTAAAGGGCAGTTATATCTTTTCGCACCCCAAAATGACTAAAAAAATATGGTTGAAAAACATGGCTAAAAAAGATTTTCAATTGGCAAAAAGGCTAAAAAAAAAAATCCACTGTTTTTTCAAACTATAGAGAGTAATCTGCTATTTGTGCCTCCAAGGCTCCAACTTCAAAAAAAAAATGACATGGGAAAACGGCCCGATTGAAAAAACTCCGCCCATGAAAAATTCCAATTCCAATTCCAATTGAAATTGCATCACAGCTATGAGGTGTTATTAAGTAATACGAACTAGTACTCTTCTGTGAAATGACAATGATGTCCATAAATAGTGTAACAACTACCCATTCTATACCCTTAGGATGTTAGAAATTACACACTACCATCATTTAAATATTTTGAACTCCACCTTGAAGCTCTAGTCGTCGACTCTCTTGTGAAGGTAAGAATTGGTCCATTTTCCAATTAATAATTTTTGTTTTCAAAACTCGAATGGTGTAATCTGATATAATTAGAATCCGAATATTGAAATTTTATTTTATTTTCGGTGAAATTTAATTTACTTTTTTTACTTTGTAATGCTTTCCCAAAATCGATTGCATTTTACCCAAAAAAATAAATGGTTATTTGCCCTAGCTTACACCAAAACTTATAAATAAAATTAAGCCATTAGATGTAGGGGTGTTAATTTCGGACCCGACACGCAAACTCGTCTGAGCCTAACACAAAATTAATGAGTATGGGTCCAGGTTGAAAGCGGTCGAACCTAAATAACCACCAATTAAGCAATTCGAGTACGAGTCAACCTGCTATAACTCATTTAACCTGTATATAAATATAAAAAAATTAAGTAAATAATTAATTATAAGATAAAACAAAAAACAAGACATATTCTTAAAACTTAAATTCTAAAAACTTCTTAATTATGTATGTTGTTATTATTTTGTATGTTGCCCTCAAAATATGATAAGTATGTTATATTCTTTATGCAATTATGTTATTTTTTTTTAATGTTGTGAATTGTGATATTTTTTATTGATTGAATAGTGTGTTATAGTGATTGATATTTAAAAAAAAAATTATTTAGTCAAAATTATTAAATATAAATAAAATAATTTTATTATACATGTTAAATGAATCGGGTTCGGGTTACTTGTAAAATAAATAGATCGAGTTCGGGTTAATCAAGGTTCTGACACGAATAACTAAACAGGTCGGGTCCGAGTTGGCGAACCCGGACCCAACCCAAATCGACACCCTTAATTAGATATAGTCCAACCACAACCTTAGAACTTATCTTAAAACAATGGGCTCAAAAAATTCATTAGATGCAGTCAGTACTCCATAATATTAAGAATAAGCGGGAATTCAGTCGATTATTTGGAATTATATCGATCATACACATATGTATTTGTTAATTTGGATAGAAAAAATTTGTTACAAATTTCTTTTTTTTTTCGCAAGAACTTCATATAGAACTCATATAATTACGACCCCAAAAATATTAGTTCATTTTCAAACTTACGTACACCAACAATACCGGAAAACAACACCTTTCGCAAGCTTCACTGTCCGATGGAAAGACACTCTTGAATAACTTGGGGATGAAATTGCCTTCAAGACGTGAGATTTGAGTAAGGAGCTAAGGCAACAAACATTTTTTGTTAAAAGTAAATAGAAGGGTAAGTTAGTTATTTCCACTTTATATTACTCTCTGTCAAATTTCCCAAACAAAAGCTGACTAATTAATCCCAAACACAAAACATAACCCCAAACAAAAACTAACATAACACTAAAATTACAAGTACAGTGCAATCCTCAACTATCATCAATTGCTTATCAAATCCCATCAATTTTTCCAAACATGTCATTAGTACATGTATGTGGACAACTTTAATTTAGTGTGGCCAACATCGGACTTTTTATAGAATTTTCGAGATATTTAAAAGTTAAAAAATTTCAATAAAATCCCCCTTAAATTTAATTGGTACATCCGAACGTCTGATTACAAGCATCTTCAATTAAAACTCCATTCAATCAACTTTTCATTCCGAAATTCCAACTATTAGCTTTTACACTACCACTACTAAGGTTTAGTAATTTTTGGACTAAGTGATCTTTGCCTTCTAAAGTTAATAATAAATAACTATGATTTTTAGAGAATTTTTCTGATGATTTTTCAGAGTGATAAATATTATCAATTTAAATTTAATTTTACCTTACTTATTTGGTATCTTATCTCCAAATAAGATACAATTTGAGGAAATTACACAGAATACCCTGATTTTTTTAAAAAAAAAAGACAAAAATACCCACTTATCACAAATCTACCCAACCCGGTCCTAGACTTCACAAATATACCCACCCCATTACTTTTCTTTTCAGTTTCTTACCCTCCTCCAATTTCTTACGTTTCCATAGCTAGGTTAAAGTAGTTTCTTACTGATTTTTGGAGCTCGCACATGACGAGAAGAAATAGAATACGAGTTCTCAAATTGATGTGTTCATAATCGCCTATGGGAACCAATCATTGATCCCAGTTTTCTTTACTCTTTCGTTGACGTCGAAGAGGATGATGAATCGGAGCACAATTTCATGTCGGTGCGAATAATCCATCTGGGGTCGTCGGATTCACCCGCAACGCGAATTTCATGATCCGGGCCCGAAGAGAAGCGGGGTTGAGTTGTTTTCGCCGGCTTATTACGCGGCATGTCTTGTCGGAGGAATATTAAGTTGTGGCCTTACGCATATACATCACGCCACTTGATCTTGTCAAGTGCAACATGCAGGTTAATTGAAATTTTCCCTTTTCCCTTTTTGTACTTTATTATTACTTTATTTAGTTTTAGGACTTAAAGAGTATTTGTTTTTATGTTTATGATTTGTAATATTTTTGATTATATTATCTTTAATAGAGATCTTGAATTTGGAGTAGTTGTAGTTGAAAACTATAGTAGTTAATGGAGCTCGCACATGGCGGGAATATTTGGGGCCAACACTGAAACGACGTCGTTCTTTTTGATGCCGAAGGAGACAATTGACGAAGCGAGTTTCAGACACCGAGTGTGGGTTTCGGACCATGTACGGGTCGTTTTGTTGTACAGAATCGAAAGGCAATCTCCGTAAACCAGAGCAGCTCTTTCTAAGATATCTGGTGGAGTTAGTGGGCATGAATTTGGAGGTGATTTTGGTTGGAGTTTATTTGTGGTTTCAGTTTCGTGTGAGAGAGATGAATTGTTGGGAGAATTATTGGTGAGGGACAATGATAATGATAAAGCTTGGATGGAACTAGTTTTGGAAAAGAATAAGATTGGGCGCCATGGTTTCTGCCATGGTAATGCGGTGATGAACCCAATTTTCTGTGTTCTTTTATTATTTTGTGATTTGAAGTTTTTCGTTTGTTTCGATGTTGTTTCGAAGTTGTTTCTTTTATGTTTCTTTTGTTCTTTTATGTATTTTCCATATATTTGTTCTTTTTTTATTGTTTTTAATTTGTTGTGTGATATATCTGATTGTGTATTTTTTTTATTTTTTTTTGTAGTGAATGTGGGATTTTTGTTGCTTGTTATGTCGTTGTTGGGAAGTTTATGGACGTTGAAGCATTCGAGATAGAGAATGAACAAGCAAGACTTCGATGTCGCTTCACAATCATGGTAAGTTGGAGCTGCAAAATGGTGATGACGATGACAACGACATTGAGTTTCTACCTCCACTTCCTAATGATTTTAGAGAATTGTTGTTACGTAAATCTTAATGATGGTGTAATCGGTTGAAACATGTAAGAAACATAAATGAAACATATAAGAAACAATTGTGAAACAGGGGATCATGTGATAAAAGTTTGTAGTAAATTACTTTTAAATTTAGAGAAATATTATAGTTTTTCCCCATATACTCTTCAGCTTTTTAGTTCATGTGATATCTTTTACCGTTTCATTTACATAAGAAATAAGTTTTACCTCATCCAAATATGATTACATTGACTTAAAACCTTTATTCAGAGTAAGCAGTTGCATCTTGAGTTGGTAAACATGTGTGCGAGAAAAGAGAATGATATCGCAGCTTTCAAAGCATGCGGATCTCGATCGTAATGCTGATGAAAAAAATTACATGAGGCAACTTCGGAGAGGTGATCAAGGAAAGAAGACAGATGCGGAGATGTTTATCATTTAATTCGATCAAAATAAGGATTCAAAAGAAGTTCCATCTCAATTAGTGAGCAACATTTGAGGACGGGAAAGAAACTCCAAGAACATGATTAAGAAGATCATATGCATCGAGAATCGCAGAGTTGAGCATGCCAAATCTTTGTAATTTTACTAGTAGTTTTAGAGAATTGTCAATGTAAGTCTGCATGCGTAATCTTGAACTAAAGATCTCACGTCTTGTAGCAAAGTTGTTACTAGTAGGTCTTTCACCGCTATAGTTGATGCATTCATAATTCTACGATGTTGGAAGTCAATACAAAGTATTTTTGGTCCGGCAATGGAGTCGTGTCCATTTCTCGTGGCCGATGATGGACAAGTAAGCTCAAATTTTCTCAATTTAATTTGTTGTTCCAAGATTTCTTTTAGGGTCTTGAATGTGCGATCCATTGGAATCAGTATTCTTGTTATCTCAAAGTTGGTATACTCTCTATTTTCTTCCCATTGTCCATTGTGGCATACCACAACTGAGATTTTCACCATGCAACTGTGGAATGCAATGAAAAATTGGCTAAGTGAAACATATAAGAAACATAAATGAAACAAGTATGAAACAACAAAGAAACACCAAAGAAACAAAAAA
Organism: Rehmannia glutinosa; assembly: GCA_016081115.2. Taxonomy (NCBI): domain Eukaryota; kingdom Viridiplantae; phylum Streptophyta; class Magnoliopsida; order Lamiales; family Orobanchaceae; genus Rehmannia; species Rehmannia glutinosa. The sequence goes on from CM071926.1 coordinate 129,946,278, forward strand.
GAAACCAACGCAAAAAATCAGCGAAAAATGGGTATTTTTGTCAAAAATCAGCGAAAATTGGTATTTTTGTCCAAAATCAGCAGAAAATTGACATTTTGCAGGGATTGGATACGGAAAATAGGGTATTTATGTCCTTTTCCCATATAATTTCTTAAGTTGATTAAAGTTTTCAATACCTTTTGGCTTTTGCCCGACATTTTTTTTTTGAAAGAATTATTTTCTTTCTCAATAATGGGAAGAATATAGTATTAATGTACAAATATCGGATGGAAATCCGTAACTGTAGGCATACCGACCTCAAAATCCGCGGCTATTTTGAAAATCAGTTAAACGTGGCAACGACTACGTCATCTCCAGTGGACTTGCATTTTTTTCTTTTAACTAATTAATATTACAAATTCTAAATTCTAAATTATCATTTATGTAAAACTATTAAATTTCCTTCACATTACCATTTTTTACAGGCACATAATTAATTTGATATACAACTTCTCAGAATCCAATCCAATTCCGTCCACATTCAATTCTCAGGTTCTTCATCATCGTCCTCCTGCATTAATCTATTTTATGAATTTATAAAATTCTATATAGATCATATTTTTGTCATCAACTTGATTAATAATTTGTGATTAATTTTTTTCTGAATAGATTGATATATAATTTTCACAATAATTTTATATTTTAATCATTTTCCTAATTTTGCCTCTTGGTCAGATTTTAATACATATTTCTTGAGCATTTGCGTGGATTCATTTTGAAATGGGATTTTGAAACCCTTTATTGTTCATTTTTAAAAAATTAGAGATTGAAAAAGTGACATACAGTAAAATTGATTGATTATATGCCTTTGAAAAGTTGATATGAATTAATATATGTAATGTAATTGCAGAAAAGTGGAAAAATGGCAGAAACTGTATTTAGTCCTTGTTTGGAAGGAATAAAGCATGTCAAATCTGAAGAAGGGGATATGATGACAAAGCCTTTCTTGGATGTGTGCAAACTTATTTTGCCCATCTTAGGTTTGTTTCTCTTGTAATATTATTTCTCATCATAATTGAAGTAGAATTAGGTGCTCTAAGCACGCACATAAAATTGCTACTTATTAAGCTCTAATGTAAGATGAGTCGATGACTCCCTCCAATTTTGAGTTTCTTTTTTACATGATTTCCTTTTGGGAAATTACAAAAACTCCTAATTACAAAAACCCAACTAACTTTGAAATTTAAAATATCACCCTTGAGTTTTCATCCGTCTTACATTTAGCACCTGTCGTTAGTGGAGCTAACGGAACTTGCTAATGTCATCAATTTTTTTGCAATTACTTCCCTCAATTTTTCTAAATATTACAAGTAACCCCAACTTTTCATCTTACGTTTTCTAATTACATTCCTCAACTTTTTATTAAATATTACTAATAGCCAGAAGAAAAGTTGGGGCTATTTGATATATTTAAAAAAGTTGAGGGGTGTAATTATTAAATATTTGATTGCGTCAGCAAATTCCGTTAGGTCAACTAATGGTTTGGGCAAAATGTAAGATGGATGTAAACCTCGTGGGTGGTTTTTGTAACTTTTAACGCTAGCTAGGTTTTATTGTAATTAGGCCAAATCTCATAGGTAGTTTTGTAATTATCCCTTTCTCTTTTAGTCATTGTTAACATATGCAAATATATATCTAATTATTTGTACTTGAGCTGTCTTTGCTCTGAGAAATGAATTTCACTTGTTTGATTTGTAATTGTAGATAAATTTGGGGCTGCTATGACTGTGGTAAAATCTGATATCAGTGGTAATATATCGGTAAGATTCATTCTCTCGGTTACATGCACAATTGACATATATGTTTTGAGTTTGAATTGTATGATAACATTTTATGTCAGCTTATAAAAACATAAGAATGTTGTACTCTGTAGTTTTATAAAGATCAGTTTCATTTTCTTACTTTTGCTGTTAATTTTGTTAACTGGTTTTGAATGTTTTTTCTGATGCTGAGGTGATTTTTCATGTTTATCAATTTGAACTTGTAGAGGCTGGAATCTAAGTACAATTCAAATCCCTCCAGATTCAACTACCTCTACAACCTGGTACAAGCTGAAGTCGAAACAAAAACTGCTAAATCATCGTCTAGCTGTACTAATGGGCTTCTTTGGTTGACGAGGTACTACAAAATGGATGCGTTATTTTCTAGTCACGACATCTTTTTTATTCTTTTGTGGACCTTGGCATCGTCCGTATGATCTCTCAAAATTAGCTCCTATATTTAAGACGTTTGAAATGAACCAAGAGATTGTATTTATAGCAGATATGATTCCCAATCTTCTAGTAAAATAATAACTTCTGTCACTTTAGCTTAATACGAACTCACATGTGCTTATCCAATTTAGAGCTTTCACTTTCTGAGTCGAGGTTAAGGAAGTGTTTGCAAACACTAAAAAAAGTGATTCTCAACTTTTAGCTGGAAAAAAATCACTTTTTTGTGTTTGCGAATGTCAGCTTCTGCTTCATTTAATCAAAATCTAAAAGCATAGGATAAGTGCTTTAGATTTCTGATTCTATTTCTAGTTTGGCTTTTACACACAAATAAAACACTTTTACAATTTATTCACCAAACACTATCTCTTAACTTAATCAATTTCTAGCAACACTCTCAACTTCTGAATTTCAACTACTTGCCGCTTCCGATGCAATAAATCACGTCCTCCAACAGCATAAGTGTTTGCAAAAACTCCCTAAGCTGTATTGTATTGAATCTAATAATTCTTATTATGTTGCAGAGCAATGGATTTCTTAGTCGAGTTGTTCCGTAATCTAGCTGAGCATCAAGATTGGTCGATGTCGCAAGTGTGTAACGATGCATACAGCAAGACCTTGAAGAAATGGCATGGTTGGCTAGCCAGTTCAACTTTTACGGTAATAACTGGATTCGGATGTACTTTTTTTTTTCTTCGTATGAAACGCGGTATATTAGGGTAATAACATTGGCTTTTGTAATATGAATGTAAGGTTGCTATTAAGCTTGCACCGGATAGGAAGAAGTTCATGGAGGTGATAGGCACAGAAGGTGATATCTATGGTGATATGCAAAACTTCTGCACAAATTTCTCACCAATCCTAGGACAGATTCATAAGTTTCTGGTAAGATTTTTTTCACATTCATGATGACTAATTTTCAATGAAACATATTTCACTTAGAGAGGATGAATATATAGGCATTCATTTCTTTTCACTTTTACAGTTACCCTCTTAAATTTAAATTTAAGACATAATCAAACTTGATGGGTTTTTTTGTAATTTTAAACATTTTTAGGTTTTTTGTAATTAGCCCAAACCAGGGGGTCTTTTGTAATTATCCCTTACAAAAACTACCTTTTCCTTTTGATTTCATATCTTATGAAAGTAAGCAAAGAACTGCATATCTAAATTGATGCAATTTTTTGGGATCTATCTTCTGCTTCAGTAGTGAAGCTCGTGTTATCAGGGTGATTGACCGGTTCGATCCCATTTGAGTGTGTGTTTCCTCCTATATTATCCCCTTGTACTAAAAAAAAAAAAAAAGAATTGATGCAAATTTATGGGATGCAGGGCAGTTGTGGATTGGACAACATGAAATCTTCATGATGGAATTGCTTCGTGTAGGCTACTACATTTCTTCACATTTACGTCTTCCATTCCTCCGTGGTCATTTTAATTTTCATCGGCTGTTAATCGTGTTTCTTCCTGAGAACATGAATGGTAGATCTTTAAATAATGTTTTTCTTTACTCACTTTAATTCTCCTAATGAAGTTTCTCAAGGTTTTGTTTCCACCAGACTGCTCTATGAGTTCTAACCTTTTTTTCCAATTCTTTTTTTTTTTTTTTGAGAATATATAATGTTTATGTGATTTTGTATATTAGATTTGTATCAGAAAAAACAATCCATGTTATGTGGTGATGATGTTCATCATATGGATGTACAAAGCCATATCAACTCAGAATTAAAATGAGATATGACTTTTTAAATTGACTACATAATAATTCCTAGGGGTGTTCATTTTTCGAATGGATCCGAAATTCGATTCGGTTCGAATTTGAATTTTAGTTTCGAATTAGGATTTTTGAATTTGAATCGAATTTGAATCAACTCAATTTCGAATATGAATATTTGAATCGAATAACGAATTGAGGATTTTTTTTTTTTGAATTCTATTCAAAAATCCTAATTCGAGGTGAAATTCGACTAAATTCGAATTCGTATTTTGATTCGAATTCGTATTACAATTCGAATTTGTATTTCAATTCAATTAAGTATTTCAATTCAAAATTTATGTGTATATATTTCAAATATACATAATTATTTATTGTATACATGTAAATTATACGCATGCATTTATAATATATATTTATAAATGAATAAAACACTAATATTTAAATAAAAATATAAAATTATAAATATATGCTCTTTCCTTCTCGTTTTTTAGTTTTTGTTATAAATAATTATATGAAATACATTTTACATTACTTCAAATTTTTATCTTTAGACCATATTCAAATAATCATTTTTGTGCTAAAAATATATATTTAGGTTAAAAACTGCATTTTTCTTACGATCTCACGTGGAGGGCATGTGGTGAAATAATCTAAGAATATTCACCAGTTATATCCATTGTAGGGAAAGTACAAAACTTATGTACATACACTATACAACATACATTATACATTTATACAATAGTCTTTGACTTTATTTGCTTTGTTTTAAATTCTTATTACAATATGCATTATACATTATACATTTGTACACTATATTACATATATTTATCTTCAGATCATATTAAAATAATAAATTATATGATAACACACACTATATCTCTTTATCTACATACATACACAATATTGTTGATTTTTAAATATTTGAACTATAAGCACTTTGTCAATTTGATACCTCATATTTGAGTACATAAGTTATTTATCAAGTAACTAGTGCTGGTATAAAATTGGCACAAAATAATTTATATAAGGGAGTTCGTTATGAATTTATAATAGTTTGTAATTAAATTAAACAATGAAAAATAGTTAGTCGATAATTTGTAATTTTGAAAAAATAAAATCTGGAATTTTATTGGGTATAGTCCAAAAATATTGTGTTATGAATCCAAACCTTATTCATTTATCGATAAATTTGGATTTTCGGATTGACTCGAATTCGATTCGGAAATCGAGAAATTCAATTCGTTTAAATTCGATTTGAATTAATCGAATTAGGATCGAATTTCGAATTGAGGTTTAAAATGTTCATTCGATTAAATTCGATTCGAGGAAGTCGAAGAATCCGGAATTCGATTCGATGAACACCCCTAATAATTCCCCAACAACAATCTGTCATTATATGAATTAAAATCACAGACTGTCACATCATGTTACAATATTGTTGTAAATGGCTCACACAAAATGAAGGGATAATTTAAAAAAAAAAAACAGAGATGTTTCAAATCTACAAAAAAAGCCCCTCAGATTTGATGTTTAAGTTTAAGAGGGTAATTATAATATTTCTATAAATATCAGGGTATTTGAATTTTTTTCTTATGAAGGGAGAAGCGAGTAAGACGGAATCAAACCACAATAGTTTTTTTTTTTTTTTTTTTTTGTAAATTTTGAAAATCTCTACAAAATACCAAAATGGGACTATGTGAATTGGAACCAGAAATGAGTACCACCAAAAAGACACATTTACCATATTTTTGCAGACATTCAAAAATTTCAAACAATGCGTACACCATGCACCAGGAGTACATAACTGCATATCATATACTTACCTGTGCGCAGTTGATCTAACTTCCAACTACACCATGTAATTTACACAGCATATACTCCACAAACATCTAATTACAACAATTATTGACCTTAACATTTTCCAATAGCAATAAAAGGTGTTGAACATAGGTTTTCAGCTATCTTAGGCGAAACGCAATCATTATCGTTCTTTTTGAAATGTGAATTTGGGGTGTTCCCCATCTTATTCTCCAGAGGACTAAATGGAAGATGACTGGGCGCTTGAATCGGCTTAATCGGACGTAAACAAGCTAGACGTCCGCGTATTTGGTTGTTGCAAATAGGAAGTTTGCTTGTATGTGTTGTAATCTCCTTCTCCTTAGGCACAGGAGCACCAGATGGATCCTATTTAAGACATATATATCATGTCCAAGTCAGGCACATAATATAACTGAACAATAATGATAACAATTATGACAGATGTGTTATAAGGACATGCAAAGACAACTGTAATCCTAAAAACCTCGGGGCACCAAAAAATATGTTAAATTACAAAACTACCCCTGATGTTTAGCATCATTACAAAAAACTCCTGTTATCTTTCAAACAACCGCTTGAAGTTTGTATTTACCTAACAAATATCATCTTCTTAAGAATAGAAACAAATGTCGATGGTGTATTTATAGTTTTGAAATATATCTGAGATTTTTTTTGTAATTAGACTGAAAGTCAAGGGTATTTTTTTGTATTATCCCTAAAACACCATAAATGATGCAGTTTTCTTCAATAAAATTTGGCATCAACTTCTGAGATTTTGAGCACAAAGAAAATAATGGCAATTATAACTGTGGAAAGATGACACAATAATCACAAACTCTAGAAAAGTAATTTCAGTAAAAAAGACATACCCCAAGAACAAGGAAAGCAAAAGCTTTCTGGTCCACACCAAGATGAATTTCTATCAACTTCCGCAAGTCGGCAAGAGTGGAATCTTTCGAAACCTTCAGTGTGGTGATAAACTTTCCAGGATTTTCTTTTGATGCCTCCCATTTCACATACACCTCAATATCACCACATACTTCTTCAACTAACGGTTTGTGATTCTCCATTGAATTCTCTGACATCTCACCAGAACCCCTTAATTTTTCAAACTCATGTTCTCCCTGAGGTTGTTCTCTATAACTTCCACAGAGAGCAAAGATATTTTGAATCCTTATCTGACGAGACGAGGCTGCATCGTTAGGATTTCCAAGTTCGTCCGATCCTCTGAGCTCAGAATTCTCAGAATCTTGATTTGATACTTCAGGTGTGTGTATTATTACCTTTTTCTCCTCAATTACCCCCTTTTCCACTTCTTCCTCAAATTCATTCTCTTTATCATCCTCCTCATTTTCGTACTCTTCTTCCTCAAACACGGTAGTCAAGCATGCTTTGCTGGGAAAACTCAGTATCCCTTCGCAATAACTATTCGTTACGTGAATTTCTGGTTTGTGAAGCACACTTGTCTCCATGTCAAACGATTTGACCAAATCCATTGACTTAACCATATCCGAATCGTCAGGGCAAGCTTCCAATAGTCTTTTCATAAAGCCGCTTTCTTTCATGTCTGCTGATTCAATCTCCTCCAAACGCCGCCTAAGCATTTCAACTTCTTGTTGCTGCTGAAATATTATTTCTTCCATTTTCCTCCTTTCCATCTCAACATATTCATTCGCCTTTTGCTGACATTCTTGTATTTTCATCTCTAATTCATTTTTCAGCATTTGAGTCCGCTCGTTTACTTTTGAGTTAATATCCTCTTCGCTCGTTTCTTTTCCTCTTCCTTCTGCTATTGCAAGTTTAGCCCTCAGTGCAGAAACTTCTTGTTCTTTCTTCTTAAGCTCTTTCTTGGCCTCGTTGCACTCTTTTTCCTTGAGTTTGTTCTCAATCTGTAACTTGCAGATAAACTGGTCCAAAGCTGCAATTCTTGAACCCAAAATAACAGCCGACGAAGAATCTTCAGTGCTTTTTTCGTTAATCGGTGTATGAGGACCTCGAACTATACACTTGGCTTTCGCCCCGTATTCTAAGGTGGCAATTGTTTTATGTAATTCCTTAGGATCTGGACTAGCACAAAGTATCATCAAAATTTTGGACTTATCGTCCTCAAAAGAGTCCTGTTCAAAATGTCAAAATAATTTCAGAAAACCAGTGAAGGATATATAAATTTCCGGATTAATTACACTTTGCCCTCCAAACTATAGTCTTTTTGCACTTTGCCCACTAAACTTTGAAGATACACATATCTGCTCTCGGAACTATATGATTTGTTGCACTTACCCCTGAACCAGCCAAAAGTTGACATGTGTCAACTTATGATATGTCAAAGTCAGCTCCCGGGGGGGTTTAAGTGCAAAATGTTCAAACTTACGCATGCAAAAGAGAAATTTGCAAAATTAGTAGGGAAAGTGCAAAATTCATGATAGTTTCGAGGGTAGAATGCAATTATCCCAAAATTTCGACTCAGGTTTTATAATGCTTGAACAACATATACACCTGAAGAAGCATAGTTAGCTTGCTATCTCTAAATGGCACATGAGAATCACCATTTGCAATAGATTCGACCACTCTCTTTAGTGCTGTGTTACCCTGATTGATCTTTCCTGTCTGCACTAACAAGAGGAGCCATTAATTAAATTTCATGTGGTTCGAAAACAAAATTAGTCAAAGATTTTGTTTGACATAATGTACCTGCATTTTTTCTTCCAAACCATTTTGACCAGCTTGTTCAATATTTTCTGAACCCGCCATGTCCACAAGCATAAGCCTGCCTCCAACTGTTGGAACGTCAAGAATTATCTGCAAGAGTAGCAAGAAAAAAAAAAGACAATTCAGGTAAATTTACAAATAATATACAGTGATGTTTTGAATGATCAAATTAAGTTTCCAAATAATGATACCAAGCAATGGCTTCGGGAACTTCTTTCATTGCAGAGGGTACTTTTTACTATTCTTCTCTTTTCCACTTTCTGGATCTCTTTCAGCATTTTTCCAGCTTCATTTCCTGAAATAAAGGTAGCATTTTTCGCCTTCTTTCCCATAACCTCCAGTCTCGCCTGGAAAATGCAAAATTGAAATTATTATGGTAGACTTGAGGTTACAACTTAAGTAAATATCTTACAGAACCAAATATGCAGAACAAAAACAAACAGAGACTGGTTTCCAGTTTATAAGCTAGGAGATAAAGAGTAATTGATGCAAAGAACTATAAAATTTCTTCTACGCCAGGTCCAAGCAAGATGTAAATCGAGACTATGATTGATTAATCATGAAAAACCGTTAGGCTTTCACTCAGAAGAAGTTTACATCAATTTGATCTACATTTCATATTGCAAGATGTTGGGAGTATGACAATTTTTCGCCTGGAAAATGCAAAATTGAAATTATTATGGTAGACTTGAGGTTACAACTTAAGTAAATATCTTACAGAACCAAATATGCAGAACAAAAACAAACAGAGACTGGTTTCCAGTTTATAAGCTAGGAGATAAAGAGTAATTGATGCAAAGAACTATAAAATTTCTTCTACGCCAGGTCCAAGCAAGATGTAAATCGAGACTATGATTGATTAATCATGAAAAACCGTTAGGCTTTCACTCAGAAGAAGTTTACATCAATTTGATCTACATTTCATATTGCAAGATGTTGGGAGTATGACAATTTTGCTTCGCCAAAAGAGAACACAACAAACTAATCATAAAACTATGAACGAAAATATGCACTAATATCTGTCTTTGGCTGATAGAATACATTTAGAGTAAATAAAAGATAATTACAAAATCTACCCCTGAGGTTTGGGGTAACTACAAAAAAATTAAGAGAAGTTTCAAAATTACAAAACTACCCTTAAGGTTTGATTATGTCTTAATTTAAGGGGTTAACTGTAATATTTCCATAAATGTAAGGGGGGCTCTTTGAAAAAAAAATCTTAAAGAAAAAACATAAGACAGAATCTTGAAACTTATCTGGGTTTTTTTTTAACTAACCCCAAATCTCAGAGGTAGTTTTTGTAATTATCCCTAAAAACTAAAGCATAACATTATAAAAGAAACCTTCAACGCAAAATTTATGCATGTAAAGTAGTCTGTAAAAGGCTCATATTGTAGAAACTGATTTCATCCTCAAAACAGCAATTAATTGTAGTAATAACACTGACTCTTCCCAAATGGAAAAGTTATAACACCTAAGTCCAGAATCATGTTATTATCTGAAACACTTAATGAGACACCGAAAATACACCAAGGCCATTACTCCATAACTCTATTTACTAAAATGGTGCAGTTTGTACGCCGAACTTAAACTTCATCTTCAAACCATCTACTTAAAATTTACTCTAAAAACAATATTCCATGTTGTTTAATTTACAACATAACTTATTTCATTAAATATTTAGTGAACAGAAACAGAAAAGTAGAAGAGGAGCAATGATTATGCATGAGCTTGGTTTGATCACAAGATGAACTGATTTTTAAAATTGATAAAAAACTAAGAGGAAAAAACAAAGAAACAAAAATAAAATTGTCACCTTAGAGGCAGAGCCACCTTTAGACCAGCCAATACTAAACCCTCCGCCAGCATTCGCTGATGACAAAAGATCATATATTTCTTCATTATAAATCTCCAAAACGGTAACCTGCACAAATATCCCCATCCCCAATTTCCCCACATCATCTTCTTCCCCATCACCCAAAATATCCTTCAAAGCCCTGTAAACAATCCCCGATTGTGTCGAAGACCCGAACATCGTGTGACTTTTGCCGGAGCCGGTAGGACCGTACATCATGATAGTGCATTTCTGCCCTAGCCTCACACCATTAATCCTAGACTCCACGAATTTCTTGTAAAACCCATCAAGGTCGTCGTTTTCTGACATTGAAACCCCATCTAGACTAAAATCCCTGTACCCGATTTCGGTTTTGACTCTCAGGGATTTTCCATCGCTGTTAATTAGTAAGGCTGAAGGGTTCGCATTGTGCTTGTTTTTCTGATCAGGGTGATTGCGTATTCTTCCGATGACCTCCACCGGGTGCTCCGGCGGCGCAGTGGCGGTGGCAGGGGTTTCTTTGGGAAAATTCAGGCGGAGCTTCGACTGAGGGGTTTTGGGTTGGTGGTGGGCTGAATTTGGTTTTGATGACGGTGTTGTTGAGTGGTTTGATTTTGATGATGGAGTAGGAGCCATTAGTAGAACGACCAGATTTTTATTTTTTTTGGAAAATAATCTTCTTTCTCTAATGTAACTGAAAATCGAATATTTGAGCGAAGATTGATAGATTGTTTTCTGGGTTTAAGAATTTACGTGAATTGAAGAAGTATGATGAGGAAGAGGAAGAGGAAGAGAGAGATCTATGACGAGAATAGTGAGAATTGAAAAATTGTGCGTAGAGCTAAAAGAGTGAGAAGGTTTTTTTGGAAAGGAAAGAAACAAGGTAGGGAAAGTGATTTGATTTAAAGTAAAAGTAGCCGTTACGAATTTGTAACGTCTATATTTCTGAACTTTATATTTGGGCTGCCATGACAGCGTTTTGAATCCGCGAGCTCTGGCCCGGGCCCGGCAAATAATAATGATAAAATTTCTATAGGGCTCGTTTGGTTGGCCTTAATAGGAGTGATATCACACCAATTTTTAATATATCACACTCATTACATTGTTTGGTTCAAAGTGGTCAGACCCATGAAACAAGCAAGGCCCGGTCCACTATCATCCAAAATCGGGTATACCATATCCCACCTAGGTGGTGGGATACATTTTCCTCCCAATGATATAGAATGTAATGACAAGAATACCCTCACTTTTCTTCCCCATTTGTCGTTTCGAAGACTTATTGCAAGTAAAACAAAAGACGTCTCCCATCACCGTGAAATTGCACCGCCATCTCAAACCCTAGCTCATGGGGTACAAGATAGCGGACGACAATCGATCTGCAAGGTAAAATTATTTTTCAAAAATCGACCTTTAAGCTAAAATTCTTTAACAAATATTTTCGCAGCAATGCTTGGTGTTGTTTTGATTATTTTTTTAACCCATTCTCCCTATTTTTCCCCATGATTAATGCGATCTTCAGGGAGGATCGAGTTTCTTCCCGTCAAGGAGGTAAAAAGCCCGTTTCACTTTTTTTGTATTCTTATTTTGATTGAAAATATCTACTAGGTCATTAGACCCGAGAGAGATTTCTGGGTCTCGATTATTTGGGTGAAATTTTCTTTGCTCGTATTATTCTTTTGTTTTTTGGTATTGTTATTTATTTTTGTCAAGTATTGTTTTTTCCAGGATTTTCCAAAATCATCTCACAAAAATGTATTACATTAATGTGTATATGTAGTCATTTGTGATTGACATGGATGGCTAGTATGTGTGTATCGATTTAATCTTGATGTCATAGTCGAAATGGCATATGAAGATGTACCTGGCATATTTAGTATTAAAATTGAGTATCGAGGTCAAAGGTAAAATACATGTATAAGATTAAAACCGAGTATCGAGGTCAAAATTACATCCTCTTAATTTAGAATTTGGATCACCCCTTCTATTAAGATATTTTATCTATGAACTTGGGTGAACTAAGTCAAGTTTCCTTGTAAATTGAAAGTGTTTTACACCTAATAGATTTTTAAAGATGAAGAAAGTTCGAAAAAAAATATTAACATTTTCGCTTAAGGCGCAATAGGTGGTATTCATAGCATTGTGTTGTAAGTTGAGGCATGAGAATATGCCAATATATTTTGAATGAGAAAGAAGAATATGCTATCTTTCTTTCTTGATCCTATATATGCATTCTTTGTGCAATCAAGTCATCATCTGTTTTTTTTTTCATATTTGTTTCTTGGCTACTCCATTAAGTATTCAACACATGAATTTACATTGCGCTTTTGATTAGAGATATGGGTGAAATATCAAGGAGAAAAGTCAATTATTCTTACTTGTTGAAGAATTAATGATTGAAAGAATATTTATCTTGAACATGTTTGTGAGGTTCACATGAGGTTCGAACTTGTATGTTTTTAGGTAGATGGAAACGCTCGTCTCATGAGGTTCAAGACTTGGCCCTTTTACAAAGAATGGGTTAACATTTTTGGAAAAGACAGAAACCGGAGAACATCTTTGAAAGCTTTACCGGCGATCAATAACGTCTAAATGAACTGTCCACACCGCATGAAGGGCCTCTGCGAACAATTTGCAAACTTGTTTGAAGAATATGATGATGAGAATGAAACAAATTATGTGCCTCAAACACAAAATACTCCTCGTAATTAAACCTGCGAAGAAGAGCTCGCCGTAAACGTAAGGAAACGTCTCAAGATCCATTGGTTGACTTGATGACCATGTATTGCCGCAACACGATGCTAGATTGGCTGAAATAGCAAAGCGGGTGGATATGAATATGATATTTCTCTGCGAAGAATGAGGTTTTGGGGTTGTTGGTGCGATGCAAGGACTTTCTCTACAGGAGAAGTTACTAGTATCAAAGCCGCTCGTGAAGAACACTCGAGGACCTTGAATTATTCTTGACTTGCCCGAAGCTAGGATTGAGTTTGCTAGGATGAAGCTTGGAAATCGTGATGCACACATTGCTTTGTGCCTTTGGAGTTTAGGACAATTGTTTTGTTTTTGACAAATTGAATCTTTTGGCATGAACTAAACAGATTCGATTGTTTGGTTATTTGTGATGTTAACTGAATTTGATCATCGCTACATGTAATGCTATATATTTCCATTTGGTATTGTATATTTCGACTATGTTGGGCGAACTATGCATATTTTAATGGGTCCTTATGTATGTTGGTATGATTTCAAATCATATTCTACTTTGGGCTTTGGTCTTTTGAATGAAGTTATGGATATTTCGCTTAATGCATATTTACGCTTTTGTTTCTTGAGAATTCTTTGGTTTTAGGTGGACTTGTATGTTTTTTAGGGTGGCTGATTTTACTTGGACATGTATATTTTTGTAATGTTATTTTGAAATTCCAACCAAAATTTAAGCTCGCAATGTTTGATTGTAGTCCGTGTTTAAGAATTATGGGATCTTTGAAATTTTGTGAGTGATTATAAAACTTACGTGATCTTTGAAATTTTGGTTACTGTCATGGAAAAGATCTGTCATTGTGGTTGGAAAAAGTGATTCAAGACAACATGTTTGCAAACATAACAAAGATGTTCAAGACAACATTTTCTTGATAACATGTTTTCTCTATAACAACATGTTTGCAATTTTCTTCATAACAACATGTTTTCAAATCTGTCATTGTGGTATGCAAACTTTCTTTGAATTTTCAAAAAAGATGTTTGCGATTTTCTTCATAACAAAGATGTTTTCAAATCAGTATAATTCTGGATTTTTGTAAGTTTTCAAAAATTTTAAGGTATTTTCGTTTTAGCCCCAATAATTAATATTTTTGTTTTAGCCCCATAAAACAACATGTTTTCAAATCCGTATATAATTCTCGGATTTTTTGTAAGTTTTCAAAACTTTTCTGGGTATTCTCAATTGCAAGATAGTCATATTACAAACATTATGATAACAACCATCACAACCCAAAAAATATCAATGAAATCGATATTTTCTTTCACGGTGCTTGAGTTCTTTTATGGTGACTTCATGTGCATTTATTTTCTTTAACAAAATCCCGAAATAATTTGAGTTGACCTTACGCACATGATTGGATCATACCACTCAAAAATCCACACCTACGTTCCTGCATTGTTTTAAACGCCATTTTTTTACTAATATGAATGTGACAATAACCCTAAGAACTTGGTTCAGGAATCATTGAAAATAGAATGTAATGTTTATGTTATTAGTGACTAACACATAACTGCGAGCTCGAGAGTAGAGTGTCGAGATTGTGCAGAAGGTTCTGGGAATTTTGGCGTGGGTGGAATGGAAGGAAATTGAACTGTTAAATTAATGAAGTGGTGAATGGCAAATAGGTAATATTAGGTGGGGGTGAATAAGGAAAATGAATTATAAGTTGGGGGCAAAAATGTAATCTTAGATGGGTTGATGGTTCTTATCCATTTTGAACCAAGCACATTATTAATAAAAGAAGGTATATCCTTAAGACTAATCCCTCAAACAAACATAATATTAGAACATATTATATCCACCTTATAAGGTTGGAAAATAACTTTTGAATGTATCACACCCATTACCATCCTGCAACCAAACGAGCCCATAATGTATAGTAGTATAAGGAATTACGAAGGGTGCGATTGGATATCCTTTTAGCTTGGAATTTTTTTTCATTTAGAGAATAATGATAAAAAAACAAAAATTGAATTAAAATCAAACTAAACGAAGACGATTAAAATAAAATAAAAAATATAAACGAAAATAATAAAAATAAAAATAACTTATGTTGTCTCCCACAAAGCACTAGGTTTTACGTCTTCAGCCAAACGTCAGATTCTAGCATCACCGCTGTCGTTGTCGCGTTTGAAGTTTTTGAGCCATTATATTATGTATCATTCATCGAGGCGAATGGCGTTGCATTGTTCTCTCGTTAAGTTTAGTATCACTTGAGAATTTGCCCTTTTGATGTTGGTCTTCCATTGCAGTAGCGATTTGGGCTACTTGTGTTTCCAAAGATTTCAGTCTCGCATTCACGTTCGTGTTCAACTGAGTAACCTATTCCTCAATCTTGTTTATATTCGCTTCATCCTTATTCAGTCTAGCCCTGGTTTCTCCGATAAACAAGGATAACATCTCTTCCACAGTGCTTTCTTATCACTTAAACTTCGCTCTGCCTTAGTTACCCACATTAAAGCCCGTAGGTGCCTACAAAATATTTTTGTTATTAGCATATGAAAAGTTCTCGTGGTTTCACAGCCTTGGATGATAATAATTGGGTGTCTGATTATTTCTATAGTTGTTGTTGAAGTTCATTTACTGTCCCACAAAGTTAGCCACTTCTTCAACAACTGCAGGATCTCTAAGAGTCGTATTAAGTACGAATACTTGTTCTGTGAGCATGACAACCTTCTCATCCTGGACCTCCGCCACACGTCAGACATTGGATCTCTCGGATGGCCATTGGTAACTATTGTTTGCCATCTCTTCTAACAATTCTAGTGTTGTTCGCTTTATTATTAGCTTCACCGCAAGTGTGCGGTGTAGTTTATAGAATAAGGTTAGCAAGGTCGAATCCACAAAGACTAATAAATTAATGTACTAAGTATTGGGATTGTAATAGTCTCATTTTTACACAGACGATCGAAATTGATTGATTTGGTTTGTGAAAACAAGACAATAATTTATCCTAAAAAGACAAAGTAAAAGTTGATTGAAAGATCGAGGAGATGAATGGATTCCAGGGTTATGGTTTCAGTTAATGTCCCCTTTTGTTATTAGATTAATCACAACCAAAGTTATTATTATTCTTCCCTATAAGACAATCACGAAAGTATTTTATCCTCTCTCTCGAGATGTATGTAAAAATGTTGATTGGATTATCTATGCTAACATCTCTACTCAACATAAGATATCCAACTCTCAAAAGCACAAAAGATTATAAATCCTCACAATTATTCACAGACTTCTCAATCTTGCAAATATTCATGTCAAGTACTCAAAGAACTAGTGTTGAAACTCATCTCTCGAATTATGAATCAATACATCAAAGCAAGTTAAACCAATGGCCATTTGATAAAACAAGTAATAAAATAAAGTACTCGAATAGGGTCTGAAAATAATAACTTCAATTGCAATTAAACATCAACAAAAATATCCATTAACCTAATCCCAAACCCGGGAATCATAAGATGTTTAGCCAGGCATGGGAAATAAATAATTCATAGACAATTTATTCAAGTTCATATCTAACTAATCGAAAATA
Organism: Rehmannia glutinosa; assembly: GCA_016081115.2. Classification (NCBI taxonomy): domain Eukaryota; kingdom Viridiplantae; phylum Streptophyta; class Magnoliopsida; order Lamiales; family Orobanchaceae; genus Rehmannia; species Rehmannia glutinosa. The sequence continues at coordinate 129,962,895 of CM071926.1, forward strand.
AACGATACTACGGAATGAGCAAACTCAGGGATGTTGATGATCTCTCGATCTATCTTCAATCCTCAAGCGTGTGGTTGTGACCTTAATCAATCTCCCGAATCATCCGGTAGAAGGTTGCTCTTTTCTCTATTTTCTAGGGCAAAAATTAGTGTCGTTGTTTGTGGCCGCCTTGTCTCTATTTATACTCTGTATGGGTTAAAACCTAATTAGAATCTGTCAAACCTCTATTTTCCCGCACAGACGCATGGGCCGTGCGCCTCGTGTACGACCTGCCCGTGCGGGGCGCTGTAGGATAATTCATTCGCTGAAGGGATGCACGGGCCGTGCGCTCCATGCACGACCAGCCCGTGCGGGGTGCCGAGGCTGATTCCTCTTTGGCAGTGGCGCACGGGTCGTGCTATGGACGCACGCCCAGCCCGTGCGCACCTGCTGCAGCTGAGTCTTCTTCGTTTCTCGCCCGGTTCGTCTGATTTCTTCTCGATTCAACTCCAAACATCACACATTAGCTCGATTATTGGCGGTCCTTTACCGTAATGCTCCGAATTATCGCCAAAATGCTACAAATATCAATTAATTCCTACAAAACGAGCAAAGTGTAATACCTTTTCCACTTTACAGAAATATAACCCTTTTTACTCAAGTAATGCATGCATATCAACTTATTCTAGCTACAATTAAGCCCAAAATACATGCAAAACACATACCAATCAAGTGTCTCATCCGGATATTTCCAAAGCAGAGCACCCCCAGATGCAGCATATATAATAGTTTTGTGTTGCCACTTAAACTATTATAAAAATATTGAACTTGCTGGTAATTGGGAAATTCGTGTTGAGGGCACTTCCTCAATAACTCTGTGAATCTATCTCATATTTCATATAATGGCTCTGCATCTAACTGCCTAAACTGAGTAATCTCACTTTTTAACTGCATCGTTTTACTTGGGGAGAAATATTTTGCTAGAAACCGCTAACTTAGTTCAGCCCAATCTGTTGTGGGGGGTGATAAAGAGCATAACCATCCCTTAGTCTTATCGCGTAAAGAGAATGCGCAAAGATGACATCGAATGATACCCTCCGAAGCACCATTTATTTTAACAGTATCACAAATCTCTAAGAATATCGCCAGATGCACGTTTGGATCCTCAAGGCTCTTTCCTCAAACTGGTTTTGTGAAATCATCTAGATCAATGCAGGTTTTAGTTCAAAGTTGTTTGCATTGATCAGCGACGGGCCTTATCCCCATATGTTCGACTAACTTTTCGCTGTAAGTAGTCCCTAATTGCCCTCATTGCGGGCCTTCCCACTATTCGGTCATGTTTGTCCACCCTAGGTTGGTGTTCCTAGTTGTTTCTGTTGTTCACGATATTCTGATTATTCTCATCCGCCATTGCTTTAGATCTTTTTCTTAACTCTTTCGTTGTTTTCTCGATTTCCAAATTAATGGGTGTTTGCCAAAAATATTTTGGTTCATACAACTGCAAGTGTACAGTATAGTTTATAAAATAATGGCAAGTAAGGTCGTATTTCTCAAGAATTGATATTCGAAACACTTAGGCTATAATAACATCGTATTCCAATTTTATTGAAGCGACCGAAAATTGAGTATTTATACTAAATAACGAAAATAAAAGAAAAACTAAAATAAATTTGCAAACTCCACAAGTATTTTCAATATTTTTAGGAGCAACCTTAGGCACATAATCTCAACATTCTTCTTCAATATTAAATGCAAATAAAGTTTTAAAAACCAATTCATGCAATTCTATGGGTTCAATTTCTAAGTTAGTCTATTCCCCCTCCCGGGCGATAAATAAACAGTTGATTAATAACAATTGTAGGTCTCCCGACTCGTTACAATTATTACTAACTCCCAAACAATCTGTGAATTGAATGACTCCCCACAAACAGTTGTAGGTCTCCCGACTCGTTACATCCGTTTATGTCTAAATTCGATTTCCGTCTTTGTTAGAACTCACCGTCCGAAATTTTGCACTAACAAATATGACATGCAAATTATTGGCCAAATAAAAAGCAATTATAAATAAGCACTCAAATTTATAAAATAGAAAACATGAATCAATTAAGAAAACAAATAATCATATTTAATATAAATCCACATTTTGATTATGCTCCTAAAATCTGAAAGATGTGTCAAACATTGATTACAAACTCATAGACAAATTCGAATCAATATTATGACATCGTTTAAGCACAGACAAGAGTTCTTAGACATAGAAAGAAAACTCCTTCTTGTCAGGATGGATTCCCCTCCTAAGCCTTCGAAGCTCTTGTGCTCCCGTAGATGCGAAAGCCTTGTGGTGTTCTTCGCGACCTAGCCTTTTGCTCTCGGATGATCTTCGATTCTTGCGTTCATGTGTTATTTGATGTGTTGTATGTTGTATTGATCGATGAATTTTCGTGCAAGCCTTAGGTCCCTTTTATAGATGTTGTTTGATAAATGGTTTTATCATGATTTTGATGATTTTGTTTTTATACCAAAATAATTTTTTTAAAAGGTTGTCCAAATACTCTTAAATGTTTTAAAATGGTTTTAATATTTTCAGGAGTATTTCTTCAAGTTTATTTTCGACAAAATTGGACAACACATTTAATGATATTGCGTCAATGGGTTTTTACATCGAAAATATATTTCTAATGTTGTCCAAAATACTCTCGATCGATTTAAAATATTTTTACTAATTTTTCGGAGTATTTCTTGAGGTTTATTTTTGACAAAAATCGGACAACATTTCATTGCGGAGGTCGACCGGTCGACCAAAGAGGCGACCGGTACCTGGGAACGAGTTTCTTGAAACAAAACTCGTAGAACCCACAAAACAGGTCAGGGTGACCGGTCAACCAAGGGGGCAACCGGTCGCACCCCTTGGCGACCGGTCGACCACCCCTAGGACCGGTCACCCTGTTGAAATTTTGTTGCGTTCTTTTCAAATCTTATTTGTGCGCGACCGGTCGCCCTAATGTTTGACAACAAAATTCTAACCGTTGTGCAGCAGACAACTTTTCCCTAAATTGTGGGATTGATTTCTAACAGCTATAATCTTGATTTTAATTGCAATTTTTTGTAGATATCAGATTCCAAGAGGAGCCTATCAATGATCAATCATCTCCTATAAATAGAGGAAGATTTGGAGCACAAAAAAAGGGAGAATAATACAACACAACAAGAAATACTCAAGCAAACACTTGGTCATATATTGTCATTATTCCTGTTGTAATTTGTCTAGCTTATCACTTTCACATTCAAGAGGTCTAGGCTATTCTTGATTATACTTGCACTCAATTGTATTATTCATTATCGAGTTGTAATCTTAAATTTTTGGGTTATCATTCAACACAAGATATCCTTGCGAGTGTTCTTGTGGTAAGAACACACTTGGGTGATCTAGGTGTTAGGTGTAAGAAGATTGTGGTAATCTTCTTGTTGAGGTGTTGACGAATTTGGTATTCTTCAAAGGTTGAAGATTGTGTAATCTTCACAAGGTGCCGTTGGAGATTGTGGTAATCTTCAAGAGAGATTGTGGTAATCTTCAAGAGAGATTGTGGTAATCTTCAAGAGAGATTGTGGTAATCTCAAAGGTGGTGTTGAAGAAGAGTGTGGTGCTCTTCAAGGTGTTGTAAGTTGAAGTTGTATTAATTTTGGTAATTAATAAAATTTTTTTTCTTTTTGAAATCCATCCCGGATATACTGGGGTGGTAGAGGATTAGGCCCTAGGTGGGTTGAACCTCTATAAATCGACGTGTGTTGTTTACATTTCGCACCTTCTATATTGTCTTGGCTTGTTTTGTTCGAAAAAGAGGGTAAAAATCGAAAAGATGGAGATAATCTATTCACCCCCCTCTAGATTATCGTAGCCGCTTGGACTTACAGATGCTTGGAGAGATCACTTACAGAGTTTGAGTAGGAAAAGGAGATCAATTCAGCCCCAATTAGGTCGCACGACCGTGTCAACCCACACGGTCGGGTCTTGGGATCGGAATTTGATCTCGGGGTATTCATGGAAGTTGTAGACATTTCTCTTAGCTTTCCATAGACACTTAAATCACTTCATTATCAATTTTGTATAGGAAATTATGTCTAAAATACTAAACCCTACCAGTGCTAGAAACTGTTAGCGCGTTTTGACGTTTTTGAAGGAAAATCCCTTTTGTTTGACCATCCATGCTTCTTTCCTTCATATCTTTGCTCGTACCTTAGCTCTTGACCTATAATTTGGAATGTGATATTGCGTTTTATCCAATTTAGCTCCATTTCCTATTAAATTCATAAGAGTACGCAGTATCACGCCCAACAAAGGAAACCAAGTAAAACACACTAAATATACATGCAAATATATCAATTATATATCATTTTAAGCCCCTAAATGACATTGCTTTAGATCTTTTTCTTAATTGTTCGTTGTTTTCTCGATTTCCAAATTAATGGGTATTGGTTGGGCAGATCTGGAACGTGTGATCATGCACTATCTGCACTTAACAAAAAAAAAACAATGTTAGTACCAAAACAATAAAAAAAATATTTACAAAAGAAGAAAACAATTGAAAATAATAAAAAATATTCACAAAAATCGAAAAAAAAATATTTACAAAAATTTTGCTTCAATTAAGATTGAACTATTTATTAATATATCTAAGTTGAATCTTTCAATCCCCGGAAATGGCGCAAAAACTTGATCGTGAAAATCTTTTCACTAAACTGCAAGTGTACAACGTAGTTTATAGAATAATGGCAAGCAAGGTCATCTTTCTTAGGGATTGAATATGAAATACTTAGGCTATAATAACATCATATTCCAATTTTATTGAAGCGACTGAAAATCACAAGTTTTATAAATCCTAAATTAGCAAGTAAAAATAAAATATGTAAATTTATAAAAACCCGAACTCCACAAGTCTTTTCAATAAATACGAAAGCAACCCTAGGCAAATAATCTCGATATGCTTCTTCAATATTAAATCCAATCAATATTTATCAAAACCAATTCATGTGTTTCTATGGGTTCAATTCCTATATTTGTTTATTCCACCTCCCAAAGGAAATAAACAGTTGACTAATACCAATTGCTAGCATCCGTACTCAACAATTAATATTAACTCCTAAAAGATCTTTGAATTGAAGTAAAACAGTTATAAGCCTCCCGACTTTATTTTTGTGTTTGAATTCGCTTTTTATTTGTTAGAACTTATCTCCCGAATTATGAACTAACAAATATGACATGCAAATTATTGATCAGATAATCTACAAGAATTAAGCATTTGAATTCATATAATAGAACACATAAACCAATTAAGAAAACAATCAATATATATTTAACATGAATCCACAGTTTTGATTATGTCATAGGCCCAGAATGATTAGCTCAACATATATGATAACAAATTCATAGACAAAGTTGAAATCAAATAGTTTGACATTGTTTAAGTGCAAACAAGAGATCTATACTAAAAAAGAAGAACCTTTCTTGTCAGGATGGATCCTCCTTCCAACCCTTCGAAACTCTTGTGCTTCCGTATATGTGAAACGCCTTGTGGTGCTCTTCATAGAATTGCCCTCCTCTCTCAGAAGACTGTTGATTTGTGTAACCCTGGTGTATTGTAGTATATTTTCTGATGTATTGAGTATTGACTTCATAATTCGTGTGAAGCCTTGGTCCCTTTATATAGGTGATTTGAGAGATCACTTGTAGAGTTCTGACGGGAAAATGAGACAAAAATCAGCCACAGGATGAACCACATGGCCATGTGCAGATCACACGGTCGAGTCGTGTAATTTGTTTTGGTCTCTGTTTTTAATCCAAACAAACCACACGGTCCGATCGTGCGATGTGTCTCTAAAATTCTTCACTCGAACAAGTCGCACGAACATGTAAAAACACATGAAGACATTTCACTCGGGCATATGAGGTTCACGCGGTCTAACCGTGTGATTGGTTCTTCTCCATTTTTTGTGTATTCGATCTTCTCTTCGCATTCTTCAATCTTGTCCGGGCCTTCCAACTAATATCTTTTTGTTTAAGCTCTGTTTCCTGTAAAAAGTTACAAGAATACACAGTATCATGCTCTTTTAAGTGAACTAAGTAAAATACACTAAATATGAGTGCAAATGCATCAATTATATATCATTTAAGCCTCTAAGTGCACATATATTTTACATGTATCAGGTGTGTTGTAGATCTCCAGTTTGTCTCATGAAATCGTTCAATATCTTTAGTACCCCAAAACCTGGGAAATCATAATTCTCACAATTTCAGAAATAGATCTACATGTGTTTAAATACTTACATTGATCCATGTTAAGTTATCTTCTTGATATGTTGTAAATTTTCTTCCTCCTTGCCTTCTCTATGGTTTCACCTTGATGGTTAGAAGAACTCTGGTTCTCTCTGTTTTACCATTCTTTTCAGTTATGTACGTGTACTATGAATAAGTAGGAGAGAGGAAAATTTATATGTTCTTTTATTTGGCAGATGAAGAGGGAATTATTTAATAACTCCCTTTTAACTGCTTAAAAACTCATCTTAACCATTAAGATGACTCTTTTATGTTAACACTTTTTCTCAAATAATATATATATATATATATATGTGTGTATATATATTTGACATATATATTTAGATAAATATTATAAGTTTAGTCATATGTAACACTTAATGGAACTATCCAATATTACTCCCACTTGACTCATATGACGACTTAATGATTTAATAATAACTTTAAGTGTGCACTATATATTAAATCCACTATATGTGTATGTCTTTAATTAAGTTAAAAATTGATTAGATCGGGCGATTGTGTATCATTTATTCGATATGATTCCTTCCATGTATAACAACATCAATTCAACTTAATATTATCCTTAATGAGGTGAATCATAAGTTCTGGCAGCAAAAAGAAAAAAAAAACATGGCTAGTAATTGCGTGGTTGGTTGTGTGAGTAAAAGGGTTGCAATTTTTGACACAAATTTGAAATTTAGTAAGGAAGGTCAAACACTTTGATTTATATTTAAATTGAATTGAGTGAGTTTATTGCGAAGGCCGGGGATCAATGAGGAATAATCCGAGGTAGATGGAAAATGGTGTTATGACTTAATTTGATTCCCAAGTTGGACATAATATTTCTTGTTGGATGTATTGGCATTATTATTTGCTTGAGGACAAACAAAAAGCTAAGTGTGAGGGAGTTGTTTTGCATGTTTTTGTGTGTGTTTTGTGTGATGATTTATATATATTTTTGGCGTGTTTTATTTGAATTTGCGTGTTTTAGTGTTATGTTGTGTTATTTTATTGATTTTTTAGGTTTTGGTGGAAAAAACAAGTTTTGGAGCAAAAAACGTTAAAAAGTCATTTTGCGCAAATGTGGCAGTCATCGTATTTTGGACGTATCATTCTCATCCAAGGCCCGATTGACATGATTCATGCACCATTAGAAAGATAATTCAAAGTTCTACAATGTTTATTTGTCTCTACTAAATGCAAATGAAGATGTTTAGATGGGTTAAAATCATTTACATTGCAAAATAATATGTCAAAATTTCGGAAATGACACGTCTTGGTATTCTGGCCATAACACTCTTTAGAAAATTGATATTAAGGTGATTTAAGTGGCTATGGAAAGCTAAGAGATAGAGCTACAATTCATAAGATACATCAAGACAAAATTCCGATGTTTAAAGGCCACGCGTGTGACACAAGGCCAACAACAACATTTGAAGCGAGGGCGCACGATCGCGCTACCGTGACTTGGCTTGAACACAAAATTTTCGATTTTTTTTCTGATTTGTGGCTCTTCCACCTTGTATAGGACTCTAGGCTTATAAATAGGACTTGGGGAACCCCTATTTTTGACATACCTTCATTCATAGCACTTATAAACTTTAATTTTTGGTATTTTTCTCTTGTTTTTCATCAATGGGATTACTTGAGTTCTTCCCCTTGAAGTTATTTTGCTTCTTAATCAAAGAGTAAAAATTTTTCATCTCTTTTGTCTGATTTCAATTGTTGGGTGATTATTATTGTTGCATGATTATGTTTATGATTGTTTTCTTCCCTTCAATAGAGATTATGATTCCATCCCCAAGCATGAACTAATTTCCTTGTTCTAGGATTAGGATGATTTGATTCAATTTTTTATGATTGTTTATGATTGTTTTCTTCTGTTCATTCATAACACCTTTAACATATGATTGTTTATGATTGTTTTCTTCCCTTCAATTTTTGGTATTTTTCCTTGCTTGAATATTAATTGATTTGCTTTCATGAATGAATTGCGTTACTTGATAATTGATTGTCTGATCAACTTTTGATTATTTTAGGGGAATAATTGAGATCGATCGAAGATATTATTCATGGACTAAATTTATTCAGGGGATTAGATATGAATCAGAAATGTATTATCTAACCCTGGGCTTAATGAAAATTATGTTGGGATAGCCCTAATCTGTGAATACGTAAGTTATTAGATCTGGACGTAGTCTTTACATGTTTGTTATATTTGTTAACAGCATGATCAATTAATTGATATTCTGTTTGCAAGTTTGATGAGATGAATCCAAAATCCTAGACTTTTTTCCATATCTTTTTTCTCTAAGTTTAATCGTGCTTAGTTTTAATTTGTCTTTTTAATTATTTGCTTTCAGTTTATTTAAATCAAACAAATCTGGTTAGAGTGTTTAGGATTTATTTTCTGTCAATTGTGTTGCATAATAATTATTTCCCGGCTAAGTCTTCCTTGAGAGACGACTTGTGGTCAACTTGCTACCCTACAATTGATCTCATTCTCTTGCGAGGATTGTTAGACTTTTATAGTTGTTTAGTGGCCGAACAAAATTTTGGCGCCGTTGCCGGGGAAGGCTTTAAGCTTAATAATTATTGTGTCTATTTTCCGTATTTTTAGATCAGGATTCTTTATTTGTTTATTTTAGTTTAGGACTCTTTTTGTTTCAATTGATTATTACTTTATTCCATTGGTGCGTTTGATCTATTTTTCTTTATTGTTTATGCAAGGACGTAGAAATCTCAACTGGGACCTTGTGCCTCTCGTGGACAATATCCATCGAGTTGTGAGACGAATAAGGAAAGAGGGGGACGATTCTACAGATAGCAGCGACGATTCTCGCGATCACGTTCAGAAAGAAGAACAAACAGACAAATCAAAGATGGGTGATAATCAAAACGGAAACAATGTGGAGGCACGCCAGCCTTCGATGCGCGAGTTCGCATGCCTTGTCATTGGGATTGCAACCTCTTGCATCACATTGGGACAAGCTGCATGGAACTACGAGCTCAAAACCATACACTTTAATCAGTTGTCGTCATTCTATGGGATGCCCAATGAAGATCCTCTTAACTTCATTTGGGAATTCTATTCCATCATTCAAACTTTTCCTCTACAAGGTTTGGATGAAGATCAGCTTAGGATGCACTGTTTTCCTTACACTTTGAAGGAGCGGGCGAAAACTTGGCTTATGTCTCTTTCTCCTAACTCTCTTACTGATTGGGAGACGGTGTACAATAAGTTCATGGGCAAGTACTACTTTCATCAGAAAACTTCAGATCTGTGAGGTAAGATAGCTACTTTTAGTCAGATGGAAGGCGAGTCTTTTCATGAGGTCTGGGATCGCTTTAAGATAATTATCATCTTCTATGTTATTGTTAGTAATAATATAACTTGTACCATTATTAGTCTTAATATGTAATACGCAACGTGGTGTTCGATATTTATTATTTTTTTATGTTACTATTGTAATATTGTAATTAAGTGTTATTATTAGTCTTAATAATATTTTTTTATTACATTAATATAATATTATTGGGCTACCATTAATCCAATTTAATTCAAACTTATTTATTGGTTCGGTCATATATTTTGATTTATCAAAGCTCAAAATCCTTATAAACAAGCTCGAGTTTCCACTAATTTTGTAATATCTGTTAATGTTATTATTATTATATTTATTAATTATTTTATACTTGGTATAATAATAAGAATGATAGTTGATTTATATTTTTATAATATATATAGTATAACAATTTATTTTATGTTGAGAAGCGATTTTTATCTGAATTTTTTTTAAATACAAATTGATAAGCTTAAATCTCCCATGCCTATAGCTAATAATTCCCCACTATTATTTACAAAAAAGTTGTACATTTATTATATTGTAGCTCTTTTATTATTTATACCAATTATGTTATTTTATTTTTAAAAAAAAAGGGAATATATATTTAAGTACTATTGAGAGTTCTATCTGGTTTTGTTTCTTGAACCCGTGTAGATAAGTATTGATCTTTTAGTATCTTAATGATTTTCTCCAACTCCCTACAATCTCTCGTTTGGGAAACAAAAGAGAAAAACTTCATTCTACTTTCTTTCTTCCCATAATTTATTTAAACCTATTTAGATAAATCATATCTCCTAAAAATCTGGCACAGTTACACCTCAATCTTAATCTCAAACCCACTATCACAAACCTCCATACCTCAGTTTAAAAATGTGAATGGATGAGGAAACCATATTTTCTCCTACTTTTCCCGCTTTACGGTTCTATATCATTTTCTTTTAGATATTGATTGAAACACACACTTGAGAAACTTACAACTTCAACTCCCCCACACTGTACAACTCTTTAATTAGAAGAGGAAATTTGATATCTCAACTCAAGGTGGGTCACATAATTATCAACTTCCGGAGTTACGCCGACCGCCGACGAGGAGAAGAGGCTAACACGTTTCGAGATTTGAAGGGGACCGTATGTATACTTTCTTGTTTCAGTATGTGAGTTTGCTTGTGTGTGAAACTCAGTGATATATGTGTGTGTGAATTAAGTCAGATATGTGTGTGTAATTCAGTGTGTATATTTCATGTGGGTTAGTGTGTGTATCCTTGATGTGTGTTTAATGTGTGCGTATGTGGGTATGAATGGTAGAAAGAGATGCCGAAGTTTGACTTGCCGGAGTTACAATTGTCGCCGGCCAAATTTGGAAAAGAAAAAGGGGTTGACAGATTTCGGCGAGATGCATACGTGAATTTGTTTTTTAATCGTGGGGACTATCCTGTAGAAATTTAATCAAGATTTGTCCTTGTTGGCAATTATACTGTTTTAAATTTAGTTCTTTAAAGATTCTGCCCATTTTCAATTTAGTCCCAGGTGTTTTCAGTTTAACCCCCAAATCCTAGTTAATTTTCAGATACTATATTTTAGCCCTAGGGACTAAGTTGGAGTTTCTGAGAATTTTCATTTCAACCCCACCCTATTTCAGTTTAGTCCAAAATCTTTATTTAACTATAAAATTCTTTCTTTTAAGCCCCAAAACTTATATTTTTTTCAAATTTCACCTATTAGGAACCCTAGTCTATTACATAAGCACTTTTACTTTGAATTAGAGTTAGAATTTATTTTCAACCACTTAATTATGCCAATATATATCTATTGTAGGCGACGAAGAACTACACATTTAGGCTTCTTAGCTTCAAGCTTTGTGCAACTACCACTTGCTTTGAGGTAGGGGTTTTTATTTACACTTTTAAGTGCGAAGTTTAATTGTCTTTATTAAATACGTACATGTATAATTTTATAAATTCTATACTTGACAATGTGATTATAATTGTTGAACTTGATGTGCATATTATATGTGAAGAATCTGTATTTATTTATGTGAAATGGCAAAGTATTTGTGTGGCTTCGGCCAATGGCAAAGTAGGCTTCGGCCAAATGGCAAAGTATGACTTTGGTCAATGGCAAAGTAGGCTTCGGCCAATGGCAAAGTATGACTTCGGTCAATGGCAAAGTGTTCGCCTATTTTTTTTAGCTTCACCGCAAGTGTATGGCGCAGTATATAGAATAGGGTTAGCAATGTCGAATCCACAGGGATTAATAAATTAATGTACTAAGTATTGGATTATAATAGCCTTATTTTTATCTAAACGATCGAACTGTGATGGATTGGTTTTGTTAATACTAAAGCAGAAATTAATCCTAAATAACAAAGCAAAGATTGATTGAAAGATCAAGTATGGATGGATGGATTCCTGGGTTATGGTTTCAGTTAATATCCCCATTTTATTATCAGATTAATTAAACCAATGTTAAATATATTCTTCTCTATAGACCAATCACCAAAGTAATTTACCCTCTCTCTCTCTCGAGATGTATGTAAAAGCGTTGATTGGAATATCTATGCTAGCATCTCTACTCAACATGAGATATCCAACTCCCAAAAGATCAAAAAAATTATAAGGTCTCACAAATATTCACAGACTTCTCAATCATGCAAGCTATTTGTGTCGAGTACTCAAGATCTAGTATTGAAACTCATCGGTTAAATTATGAATCTATACATCAAACAAGTTTAAATCAATGGCCTTTTGATAAAACAGAATTAAAAAAAGAAAGTACTTGAATAGATGAAGAAAACGTTAACTTCAATTATCATTAATCATCAAATAAAAGTGTTCTTACCCTACTCCCAAACCCGAGAATCACAAAGTGTTTAGCCAGACATCGAAGATAAACAATTCATAGACAAATTATTCATAATCAAAATCTAACTAATTGAAATAACGATACGATGGAATGAGTGACTCGGGGACGATGACGATCTCTCGATCTATCTTCAATCCTCGAAGGTGTGGTTGCGGTCTTGATCGATCTCTCAAAGTTTCGGTGGAAAACTGCTCTTCTCTCTGGTTTCTAGGGTAAAAATCAGCGTGTTCCTGTTTGTGGCCGCCCCGAATCTATTTGTACTTCGTTTGGGTCAAAACCTAGTTGAAGACGAATCAAACTCTGTTTTTCCCGCAGAGAAGCACGGGCCATGCCATATGGCACGCCCAGCCCATGCTGGTAGCCGAAAGGTTTGCTCAGATCACAGAGAGGAGCACGGGCTGCCCATGCTACAGGTCGAACTTTGAGGCCTGATGTCTGGGTTGAGCACGGGTCGTGCTGTATGGCACGGGCTGCCCGTGCTCACCTGTAGCAACTCGTACTCGGCCATTTTCTTCTGTTTTTTGCCTAGTTTTTCCGAATTCTTCTCGACTCGACTCCAATCTTCGTACTTCACATCAATTATTGGCGGTTGCAATGCTCCAAATTGTTGGAAAAATGCTATAATTATCGATAATTTCCTACAAAACGAGCAAAGCGTAATCCTTTTCCACAAAACAGGAATATAACCTTATTTACTCATATAATGCATGCATATCAACACATTCTAGCCAAGATTAAACCCAAAATACATGCAAAATACATGTCAATCAAACCCCCAAACTTAAACTATTGACAGTCCCGGTCAACACTTCATAAACAAGACAACATAAATGGGGTAAAGAAGAGTAACTCAAGAACACCACATCACAATTCATGTCATCTATCCATAGACATCAAGCACAAACCAACCAAGTTTCAAATAGCTAACACGGAGCACAAGTCTATTAAAATCATGGTAAAACACTTCAAATCACGCCTCTCATGGATAAAGTGTATACTCGACTCACTAGAATTATAAGGGATGTGTATTCGCTCAAATCATATCAATGTTGAAGAATTACCATATGCTTGCAAATCGTCTCACATCTCCGCCACTCGTTTGTATGCAATTCACAAATCAGAAAGAACTTTGTTTATGGTTGTAATGAAGGCTCTTTGGTTAAGGTAGGGAAATACGGATAAAGTGACTCAACTCAAGCGTATAGATTGGTAAGCACATCGTTTTTCTCTAACAGTTATTCTAATATCAACCAACTATGTACTCCCAATCGCCTTATATCTTATCACCTCTCTATTTCTCCCTTCTTTTTCATACAAATTATTCTGCTTCGCCTTACATCACAATTTCTAGCCTATTTCTCGTACTGCCGACTCATTTTTCCAGTCTTTTTTTTTTGAAATTTATTTCTTGTTTTTCGACTCTTTTGTGAGTATCCTCCCTTTTTCTCCTTTTCTTCTTTTATTCCCAATCATCCAACATACAAACTATTTTCTAACTTCTCGGTACCCCTTCATTCAATCCTTTCTTCTATCCTTTTCTCCATGATATACGCTCAAGTTTAGGATAACAGATATATCAAATTAAGTTCTAAGGCTTGAAATGTGGTTATAAAAAAAATCAGGCAATAGGCTCAAATTGGCTAACTAGAGAAATCAAATATCATAAGGTAGGCAAAAAGGCTTAACAAAAATGGCCTAAAATCATTTTCATGAATGCATACAACATGTGACCTTGACGGAGATACCAGAGCAAGTTCTAGAATTCAAATCAACATGAATGACACACTCAATCACAAACAAGACTGCATAAGATGAAAGCAGTAAAGGCTCAAAAGCTCACAGGCTTGTACATTCATAATTCAAAGTATATTCACCATGATCCCAATAATCACATGCTCCATATTAATTATTCTCAACCCGCTCAACTCACGCTCAACACCCAATTCAAAATAACATAAACTGCTCAACACATGCTCCCAAGATCAACAAACACACAATAGTGGTCAACTCACTCCCTAAACAACTAAGAAAGCAATAAACGTGTTAAAGCAATAAACGTGCTAAAATTATCAAAAACAACTAATGCAATGCAACTACATGCTCTAAATGCAACTACATGAATGCAAAATGCCACACCCTTCAAAAACAATTACTACCTCTCTCCCCCCAAACTTGAACGAAATTATAATGCATAGAAGAGAAGGTAGAATTTCAAAGAAAAGTGTGGATATGACCTGGATTACTGTGGGGGTGGTGGCGGAAAGTGGCCCTGGGAGATATGCCAATTTTGAATTTGATGCAACGTCTGCAATATCTCCAACTCCCGCTGCTCCTGGGCTTGGTACCACAAGTCCTGAGCTTGATACCTTTGTTCCTGAATTTGGTACCTTTGTTCTTGGACTTGGTACCTTTGTTCTTGCTCTGCTCGGAAAGCACTGAAGTCGTTGTTCACTTGGTTTTATACCATTGATTTGGGCTTCCAAGACTTGAGTTTTGTGTTGTTTTTGAGCATTTTGAGTCATTTGAGTAGCCAAGCAATGTTGAGAGCCAATTATATTGAGTTTATAGTCATAGTAATGAATCGTGTATCAAAAGAAGTACAAACGAGCAAACAAAGAGAGATTGATTTGAAGAAACGTCCAAACGCGTCTAAAATTTCCATCACTGGCAGTGTTTCGTATTTTGGCCATAACTCTCTCTACAAAATTGATATTGAGATGATTCAAGTGGATATGGAAAGCTAAGAGATAGATCTACAACTTTGAAGAAGGGCTCAAAAGCAAATTCGGACATTTGGTGGGCGAAAAAAACCGGAGGCAGCGCTGAAACAAAGCGAACGCATTGCGGTGATTTGATGGGCGCTGCAGCGCTCAACGCCCGGCTGCAGCGCCAGGCGACAACTTGACTTGGGCGCTGCTGGCGCCGCAGCGCCCATGCGCGGCTCGCAGCGCCCGTGCGATAAATGGCACGTAATTCTTTGGCGCCCATCAGCTCCATGCGCTGGAGCGCCCAGGCCCGGGGGCGGAAAAAATCCTATGTTCACCTACCCCCTTCTTGGACTTTTGTGTACTATAAATACCATCCTTGGGGCTTGAAATGAGGGCATCTTGGAACCTTTGGGAAGGCAATAAACACAGCTACAAGACAAGGAAGAAGAATTTGAGCATTTTGAGAAGAATTTGGAGAAAGAAGATTGGAGGCTTCTATCATCTAGAAATAGAGAAGATCCTCAACTCTTGTTCTTATTTTGTTGCTTTCTTCATATCTTGTAAGATGTATTGTTGTATTTTCATGGATTCATTTTCTTTAATCATGAGCTAAACACTATAATTCTAGAGGATTGATGTAATCTATGTTTGAACTTATGTTTTGAGATTGTGGTTTGTCAATCTAGATCTATCAATTTATTTGTGCTATTTGGATCTATTGCTTCTAAATTACTTGATCAATAATTTAGATTGTTTAGTGTATTTGATTTGACACTTGAGAGAGGTAATTGAATACATGACCTTGGAATAGCATAACCTAGGATTTCATAGAATTGAGAGATTTGTGAACCCTTTGAAGTCATTTATCAAGATTCATAGCTTTTATTGAGATTTTGATTGGTGATTTTTATAGAGATATTGATTTCCCAATTGAATCTAAAATCATTGGCACTTGAGAGAGGGAATGATTATTGTAGAAATCTTGACTTATAAATTGATAATTGATGATTGATAAACCATATTGACAACATAAGGGATAACTAGATTCATCATACCTCTAGAATTCATTTAATCATTTGGATAAACTCATTGATATTTTTATAGTCTTAATTTATTTTTAGAATTTTTAGTATAATCAACTCCATCAACTATTGAATTTCTAAATAAAGTTAGACTACTATATTATAGTACTTAGCAATAATTCGATAATTATTCCCTGTGGATTCGACAACCTTACTACTCTATATTAAAACTTGACACCGTAGACTTGCGGTTAGAAAATTTTCTAACAAGTTTTTGGCGCCGTTGCCGGGGACTAATACAATTTTTGGTGCTAATATTGCGATAGATAGAATTATTCTTAATTTAGACATTTTTTTATTTTTATTTCATTTTTCTTTTGTAAATTCTACTTCTACAATGCTTGATTTGTTTCTTTGAATTGGTATAGGTGCACCTATTCGGATGGAAAAGCAAACCCATCTTTGAAGACGCCTCATTTCATTCATGAATCAAACGACTTCATTTATGAGTCAAATAAATTTATTCATGAGGAAATGGGAAATAGCCTTACCAAAAACGAAGCAAAGATGGACAAGATGAAGTTGCAATTGACACAATTGACCAATACTATGGATTCACAATTGAAAAATCTCGAGACTCAAATGGGTCAATTAGTTACAATAGTTGGTGGGCAACATCAAAAGAGCCAATTTTTAATCACCACCGAAGCCAACTCGAAGGAACAATATAGTGTCATTCATCGAAGGAATGATACCGAATACGAGGAGTTGAAGATCCTGGAAGAGCAAGAAAGTTCGAACCACACACGATTGTATGTCTATGCACGGTCAAATAGTATGTGGCGCCGAAAAGGAACAAAAACAGACAAGGAACACACAACCAAGCGCGTGTACGAATGAGCGGTTCGTGCGAGATATTATAAGAAAGTTGTTCCGTAAGCAGAAAAATATTGATCATACGTATGCAAACGAACAACATACACGTAAACCAGATCAATATATTCCTACGCCAGGACTCAAATCCTTGCTTGGACACCCCAATTATGCATTATTAGGTGCAAGTAAGGCAAATATGGCACTTGACCATGACCCAAAGCAGCTAATATATGCATTCAAGGAGGCACCAATTCATACGTCGAGCTATAGACGGTAAATCTAGCGCTTGTTGGGAGGCAACCCAATGGTAACTTCACATTTTTCTTTCTTGAAATTCTATCTTTTCCCTTGTTTTGATATAATTTCATTCAAGTTTGGGGGGAGAGTTAGTATTTTGATTTGAAATGTGTGAGTATTTTGATTTGAAGTGTGTAAAAAAAAAAAAATTGCATTTGTTTGTATGTTTTCATATAGTTGCATGTAGAGCATTTTAAGTTGCATTTGCATTAGTAGCATGTTTACAGTTTTAGCATGTTTATTGCTTTCATAGAATTTAGGGAGTGAGTTAATCTCTTGATTGTAACTTGTGATTGATTTTGAAAATTTTGTATTGTTTGGATTGAGTGTTGAGCATGAGTTGATTGAGCCATAAATAGATAACATTGAGCATGTTAAGATGGAAAACTTGGTTTGATGCTTTGAATTACATATTTACAAGCCTGTGAGCTTTTGAGCCTTTTTATCGCTTTCATCATATGCGTCTTGTTTGTGATTTGAGTGTATCATTCATGTTGTTAGAATTCTATAACTTGCTCCTCGCATCTCTCAAAGGTCACATGTTGTATGCGACCAGAAAATGATCAAAGGCCATTTTGTTAGCCCTTCAAGCCTTTTGCTTATCTAATGATGATATTGAAATCCCTAGTTAGCCAACTTGAGCCTATTGCCTAATTTTTAATAGCCACAATTCAAGCCTTAACTTGATAAATCTTTTACCCAACACTTGAGCGTATAGCATTGAGTAAAGGAATTGAATAAGGGTGAATGGGTGAAATCAAAATGTTAGAAGGTGATGTTATAGTTGGTTGATGAGAACAAAAGAGAAAGAAAAAGGAGATATGAAATGTTGAAAACTCATAAAAAAAAAAAATAGATCGATGAATGAGTTTTCTTTGAATGAACTTGGAGGTTAAAAATTGTAATGTGAATGGTTGAGTTTACAAAATAAAGGGGATGGAGATAAGAAGAGTTGGTGAAAATGAGAGGTGATTTGAGTAGCATATTGAGCTTTAATGTAGATGAATTATATGTTCATCGGTCTATACGCTCGAGTTTGAGTCACTCTATCCATATTTTCCTACCCCAACCAAAGAGCTTTCATTACAACCAAAGGAAAAAAGTCCTTTTTGATTCACAATTTTGCATACATCCTAGTGGCGGAGATATGAGACGATTTGCAAGCCTATGGTAATTCTGCAATATTGAATTGAATTGAGCGTAAACACGTCCTATATTCATTCGAGATGAGAGTATACACTTGATCTTTGTGAGGTGTAATTCTTAGCATTTACCATGGTTTCTTTAATATGTGCTCTATGTTAGATGTTTGAGGCTTGGTTAATTCGTTGCTTGATACCTACAATGAACAATACAAAATTTTATGGAGTTGTTGTGCGTTCAACTTTTCATTACTCCCAGTCATGTTTTGTCTTGTTTTTAAAAGTGTTGACCGGGACGGCCAACAATTTAAGTTTGGGGGTATTTGTTCACTTGGTTTATACCATTGATTTGGGCTTCCAAGACTTGAGTTTTGTGTTGTTTTTGAGCATTTTGAGTCATTTGAGTAGCCAAGCAATGTTGAGAGCCAATTATATTGAGTTTATAGTCATAGTAATGAATCGTGTATCAAAAGAAGTACAAACGAGCAAACAAAGAGAGATTGATTTGAAGAAACGTCCAAACGCGTCTGAAATTTCCATCACTGGCAGTGTTTCGTATTTTGGCCATAACTCTCTCTACAAACTTGATATTGAGATGATTCAAGTGGCTATGGAAAGCAAAGAGATAGAGCTACAACTTTGAAGAAGGGCTCAAAAGCAAATTCGGACATTTGGTGGGCGAAAAAACCAGGAGGGCGCTGCAGCGCTCGTCCACGGGCGCTGCAGCGCCCGAAACAGGGCGAACGAATTGCAGTGGACGGATGGGGCGCTGCAGCGCCCAACGCCCGGAGCTGCAGCGCCCGGGCGACTATGTGCACTTAATTTCTGGGCGCCGCAGCGCCCGGGGCGGATTTTCCTATGCTAAGCCACCTTTTTCTTGGATCTTTGTGGGGTTATAAATAGATAAATGGGAGGCTTGATCTAGGGCATGGAGAAAAGGCTGAATACACCCAAGAACACAAGAAACACATCAATTTCATCAAGGAAGAATCAAGGGAAGAATCGGGTCGAATCGGAGCTTGAGGATTGAAGATTAATCGAGAGATTATCCATTTCCCTCAGTTTTCTCATTCTTTGTGCTTTAATCTTTCATTTTAGTTTCTTATGAAGATGAACAATTTGTCTATGAGTTGTTTATTTATAATGGGTAGCTAAACTTCTTGTGATTTCCGGTTTTGGAAGTAGATTAATTGAACTCTTGTTGATTGTTTTAATCTTAATTGAAGTTATTGTCTTGAAGCCTATTTGAGTACTTTGTTCTTATTCTTGTTTTATCATTTGGCCAATGATTTAGCATGTTTGATATATTGATTCATAATTCGAGAGATGAGTTTCAATATTAGATCTTGAGTACTTGACATGAATATTTGCATAATCGAGAGGTTTGTGAATATTTGTGAGGATATTTGATCTTTTGTGCATTTGGGAGTTGTGTATCTTATGTTGAGTAGAGATACTAGCATAGATATTGCAATCTACACTTTATATACATCTCAAGAGGGAGGATAAAATACCGTTGTGATCGTCTTATAGGTGTATTGATAATAACTTTGGCTTTGATTAAATCGTAAAACAAGAGGAATATTAATTGAAACCATAACCCGGAATCCATTTCATTTCCCTTGATAATTCCACTATTACTTTCATCTTGTGTTTTTTTTTTTTGTGGTTATTCTTGTCTTTTCTTCCACAACAATCATTCAATTTTGATCGTCTAAATAAAAATAAGGCTATCTTAGTTCAATACTTAGCGCATTAATTTATTAGTCTCCGTGGATACGACCTTGCTTACCCTATTCTATAAACTACACCGCGTACACTTGCGGTGAAGCTAAAAATAAGGCTAATTCGATTCTTCGTGCTATTTGGATCTATTGCTTCTAAATAGCACGAAGAATCGATTGAGTTTATAGTCATAGTAATGAATCGTGTATCAAAAGAAGTACAAACGAGCAAACAAAGAGAGATTGATTTGAAGAAACGTCCAAACGCGTCTGAAATTTCCATCACTGGCAGTATTTCGTATTTTGGCCATAACTCTCTCTACAAAATTGATATTGAGATGATTCAAGTGGCTATGGAAAGCTAAGAGATAGAGCTACAACTTTGAAGAAGGGCTCAAAAGCAAATTCGGACATTTGGTGGGCGAAACAACCAGGCGGGCGCTGCAGCGCTCGTCCACGGAGCTGCAGCGCCCGAAACAGGCGAACGAATTGCAGTGGACGGATGGGGCGCTGCAGCGCCCGCCCGCTGCAGCGCCCGGCGACTATGTGCACTTAATTTCTGGGCGCCGCAGCGCCATGCCATGCCGCCCGCAGCGCCCGGGCGGATTTTCCTATGCTAAGCCACCTTTTTCTTGGATCTTTGTGGGGTTATAAATAGATAAATGGGAGGCTTGATCTAGGGCATGGAGAAAAGGCTGGGAATACACCCAAGAACACAAGAAACACATCAATTTCATCAAGGAAGAATCAAGGGAAGAATCGGGTCGAATCGGAGCTTGAGGATTGAAGATTAATCGAGAGATTATCCATTTCCCTAAGTTTTCTCATTCTTTGTGCTTTAATCTTTCCTTTTAGTTTCTTATGAAGATGAGCAATTTGTCTATGAGTTGTTTATTTATAATGGGTAGCTAAACTTCTTGTGATTTCCGGGTTTGGAAGTAGATTAATTGAACTCTTGTTGATTGTTTTAATCTTAATTGAAGTTATTGTCTTGAAGCCTATTTGAGTACTTTGTTCTTATTCTTGTTTTATCATTTGGCCAATGATTTAGCATGTTTGATATATTGATTCATAATTCGAGAGATGAGTTTCAATATTAGATCTTGAGTACTTGACATGAATATTTGCATAATCGAGAGGTTTGTGAATATTTGTGAGGATATTTGATCTTTTGTGCATTTGGGAGTTGTGTATCTTATGTTGAGTAGAGATACTAGCATAGATATTGCAATCTACACTTTATATACATCTCAAGAGGAGGATAAAATACCGTTGTGATCGTCTTATAGGTGTATTGATAATAACTTTGGCTTTGATTAAATCGTAAAACAAGAGGAATATTAATTGAAACCATAACCCGGAATCCATTTCATTTCCCTTGATAATTCCACTATTACTTTCATCTTGTGTTTTTTTTTTGTGGTTATTCTTGTCTTTTCTTCCACAACAATCATTCAATTTTGATCGTCTAAATAAAAATAAGGCTATCTTAGTTCAATACTTAGCGCATTAATTTATTAGTCTCCGTGGATACGACCTTGCTTACCCTATTCTATAAACTACACCGTACACTTGCGGTGAAGCTAAAAATAAGGCGAATTCGATTCTTCGTGCTATTTGGATCTATTGCTTCTAAATAGCACGAAGAATCGATTGAGTTTATAGTCATAGTAATGAATCGTGTATCAAAAGAAGTACAAACGAGCAAACAAAGAGAGATTGATTTGAAGAAACGTCCAAACGCTGCGTCTGAAATTTCCATCACTGGCAGTATTTCGTATTTTGGCCATAACTCTCTCTACAAAATTGATATTGAGATGATTCAAGTGGCTATGGAAAGCTAAGAGATAGAGCTACAACTTTGAAGAAGGGCTCAAAAGCAAATTCGGACATTTGGTGGGCGAAACAACCAGGCGGGCGCTGCAGCGCTCGTCCACGGGCGCTGCAGCGCCCGAAACAGGCGAACGAATTGCAGTGGACGGATGGGCGCTGCAGCGCCCGGCGACTATGTGCACTTAATTTCTGGCGCCGCAGCCATGCCCGGCAGCGCCGCAGCGCCCGGGCGATTTTCCAATGCTAAGCCACCTTTTTCTTGGATCTTTGTGGGGTTATAAATAGATAAATGGGAGGCTTGATCTAGGGCATGGAGAAAAGGCTGGAATACACCCAAGAACACAAGAAACACATCAATTTCATCAAGGAAGAATCAAGGGAAGAATCGGGTCGAATCGGAGCTTGAGGATTGAAGATTAATCGAGAGATTATCCATTTCCCTAAGTTTTCTCATTCTTTGTGCTTTAATCTTTCCTTTTAGTTTCTTAAAGATGAACAATTTGTCTATGAGTTGTTTATTTATAATGGGTAGCTAAACTTCTTGTGATTTCCGGGTTTTGGAAGTAGATTAATTGAACTCTTGTTGATTGTTTTAATCTTAATTGAAGTTATTGTCTTGAAGCCTATTTGAGTACTTTGTTCTTATTCTTGTTTTATCATTTGGCCAATGATTTAGCATGTTTGATATATTGATTCATAATTCGAGAGATGAGTTTCAATATTAGATCTTGAGTACTTGACATGAATATTTGCATAATCGAGAGGTTTGTGAATATTTGTGAGGATATTTGATCTTTTGTGCATTTGGGAGTTGTGTATCTTATGTTGAGTAGAGATACTAGCATAGATATTGCAATCTACACTTTATATACATCTCAAGAGGGAGGATAAAATACCGTTGTGATCGTCTTATAGGTGTATTGATAATAACTTTGGCTTTGATTAAATCGTAAAACAAGAGGAATATTAATTGAAACCATAACCCGAATCCATTTCATTTCCTTGATAATTCCACTATTACTTTCATCTTGTGTTTTTTTTTTTGTGGTTATTCTTGTCTTTTCTTCCACAACAATCATTCAATTTTGATCGTCTAAATAAAAATAAGGCTATCTTAGTTCAATACTTAGCGCATTAATTTATTAGTCTCCGTGGATACGACCTTGCTTACCCTATTCTATAAACTACACCGTACACTTTGCGGTGAAGCTAAAAATAAGGCGAATTCGATTCTTCGTGCTATTTGGATCTATTGCTTCTAAATAGCACGAAGAATCGATTGAGTTTATAGTCATAGTAATGAATCGTGTATCAAAAGAAGTACAAACGAGCAAACAAAGAGAGATTGATTTGAAGAAACGTCCAAACGCGTCTGAAATTTCCATCACTGGCAGTATTTCGTATTTTGGCCATAACTCTCTCTACAAAATTGATATTGAGATGATTCAAGTGGCTATGGAAAGCTAAGAGATAGAGCTACAACTTTGAAGAAGGGCTCAAAAGCAAATTCGGACATTTGGTGGGCGAAACAACCAGGCGGGCGCTGCAGCGCCCGAAACAGGGCGAACGAATTGCAGTGGACGGATGGGGCGCTGCAGCGCCCAACGCCCGGCGCTGCAGCGCCCGGGCGACTATGTGCACTTAATTTCTGGGCGCCGCAGCGCCCGGGGCGGATTTTCCTATGCTAAGCCACCTTTTTCTTGGATCTTTGTGGGGTTATAAATAGATAAATGGGAGGCTTGATCTAGGGCATGGAGAAAAGGCTGGGAATACACCCAAGAACACAAGAAACACATCAATTTCATCAAGGAAGAATCAAGGGAAGAATCGGGTCGAATCGGAGCTTGAGGATTGAAGATTAATCGAGAGATTATCCATTTCCCTAAGTTTTCTCATTCTTTGTGCTTTAATCTTTCCTTTTAGTTTCTTATGAAGATGAACAATTTGTCTATGAGTTGTTTATTTATAATGGGTAACTAAACTTCTTGTGATTTCCGGGTTTTGGAAGTAGATTAATTGAACTCTTGTTGATTGTTTTAATCTTAATTGAAGTTATTGTCTTGAAGCCTATTTGTGTACTTTGTTCTTATTCTTGTTTTATCATTTGGCCAATAATTTAGCATGTTTGATATATTGATTCATAATTCGAGAGATGAGTTTCAATATTAGATCTTGAGTACTTGACATGAATATTTGCATAATCGAGAGGTTTGTGAATATTTGTGAGGATATTTGATCTTTTGTGCATTTGGGAGTTGTGTATCTTATGTTGAGTAGAGATACTAGCATAGATATTGCAATCTACACTTTATATACATCTCAAGAGGAGGATAAAATACCGTTGTGATCGTCTTATAGGTGTATTGATAATAACTTTGGCTTTGATTAAATCGTAAAACAAGAGGAATATTAATTGAAACCATAACCCGAAATCCATTTCATTTCCCTTGATAATTCCACTATTACTTTCATCTTGTGTTTTTTTTTTTGTGGTTATTCTTGTCTTTTCTTCCACAACAATCATTCAATTTTGATCGTCTAAATAAAAATAAGGCTATCTTAGTTCAATACTTAGCGCATTAATTTATTAGTCTCCGTGGATACGACCTTGCTTACCCTATTCTATAAACTACACCGTACACTTGCGGTGAAGCTAAAAATAAGGCGAATTCGATTCTTCGTGCTATTTGGATCTATTGCTTCTAAATAGCATGAAGAATCGATTGAGTTTATAGTCATAGTAATGAATCGTGTATCAAAAGAAGTACAAACGAGCAAACAAAGAGAGATTGATTTGAAGAAACGTCCAAACGCGTCTGAAATTTCCATCACTGGCAGTATTTCGTATTTTGGCCATAACTCTCTCTACAAAATTGATATTGAGATGATTCAAGTGGCTATGGAAAGCTAAGAGATAGAGCTACAACTTTGAAGAAGGGCTCAAAAGCAAATTCGGACATTTGGTGGGCGAAACAACCAGGCGGGCGCTGCAGCGCCCGAAACAGGGCGAACGAATTGCAGTGGACGGATGGGGCGCTGCAGCGCCCGGGCGACTATGTGCACTTAATTTCTGGGCGCCGCATGTGCACTTAATTTCCCGGCGCCGCAGCGCCCGGGGCGGATTTTCCAATGCTAAGCCACCTTTTTCTTGGATCTTTGTGGGGTTATAAATAGATAAATGGGAGGCTTGATCTAGGGCATGGAGAAAAGGCTGGGAATACACCCAAGAACACAAGAAACACATCAATTTCATCAAGGAAGAATCAAGGGAAGAATCGGGTCGAATCGGAGCTTGAGGATTGAAGATTAATCGAGAGATTATCCATTTCCCTAAGTTTTCTCATTCTTTGTGCTTTAATCTTTCCTTTTAGTTTCTTATGAAGATGAACAATTTGTCTATGAGTTGTTTATTTATAATGGGTAGCTAAACTTCTTGTGATTTCCGGGTTTTGGAAGTAGATTAATTGAACTCTTGTTGATTGTTTTAATCTTAATTGAAGTTATTGTCTTGAAGCCTATTTGAGTACTTTGTTCTTATTCTTGTTTTATCATTTGGCCAATGATTTAGCATGTTTGATATATTGATTCATAATTCGAGAGATGAGTTTCAATATTAGATCTTGAGTACTTGACATGAATATTTGCATAATCGAGAGGTTTGTGAATATTTGTGAGGATATTTGATCTTTTGTGCATTTGGGAGTTGTGTATCTTATGTTGAGTAGAGATACTAGCATAGATATTGCAATCTACACTTTATATACATCTCAAGAGGAGGATAAAATACCGTTGTGATCGTCTTATAGGTGTATTGATAATAACTTTGGCTTTGATTAAATCGTAAAACAAGAGGAATATTAATTGAAACCATAACCCGGAATCCATTTCATTTCCCTTGATAATTCCACTATTACTTTCATCTTGTGTTTTTTTTTTGTGGTTATTCTTGTCTTTTCTTCCACAACAATCATTCAATTTTGATCGTCTAAATAAAAATAAGGCTATCTTAGTTCAATACTTAGCGCATTAATTTATTAGTCTCCGTGGATACGACCTTGCTTACCCTATTCTATAAACTACACCGTACACTTGCGGTGAAGCTAAAAATAAAGGCGAATTCGATTCTTCGTGCTATTTGGATCTATTGCTTCTAAATAGCACGAAGAATCGATTGAGTTTATAGTCATAGTAATGAATCGTGTATCAAAAGAAGTACAAACGAGCAAACAAAGAGAGATTGATTTGAAGAAACGTCCAAACGCTGCGTCTGAAATTTCCATCACTGGCAGTATTTCGTATTTTGGCCATAACTCTCTACAAAATTGATATTGAGATGATTCAAGTGGCTATGGAAAGCTAAGAGATAGAGCTACAACTTTGAAGAAGGGCTCAAAAGCAAATTCGGACATTTGGTGGGCGAAACAACCAGGCGGGCGCTGCAGCGCTCGTCCACGGGCGCTGCAGCGCCCGAAACAGGGCGAACGAATTGCAGTGGACGGATGGGGCGCTGCAGCGCCCAACGCCCGGCGCTGCAGCGCCCGGGCGACTATGTGCACTTAATTTCTGGGCGCCGCAGCGCCCGGGGCGGATTTTCCTATGCTAAGCCACCTTTTTCTTGGATCTTTGTGGGGTTATAAATAGATAAATGGGAGGCTTGATCTAGGGCATGGAGAAAAGGCTGGGAATACACCCAAGAACACAAGAAACACATCAATTTCATCAAGGAAGAATCAAGGGAAGAATCGGGTCGAATCGGAGCTTGAGGATTGAAGATTAATCGAGAGATTATCCATTTCCCTAAGTTTTCTCATTCTTTGTGCTTTAATCTTTCCTTTTAGTTTCTTATGAAGATGAACAATTTGTCTATGAGTTGTTTATTTATAATGGGTAACTAAACTTCTTGTGATTTCCGGGTTTTGGAAGTAGATTAATTGAACTCTTGTTGATTGTTTTAATCTTAATTGAAGTTATTGTCTTGAAGCCTATTTGTGTACTTTGTTCTTATTCTTGTTTTATCATTTGGCCAATGATTTAGCATGTTTGATATATTGATTCATAATTCGAGAGATGAGTTTCAATATTAGATCTTGAGTACTTGACATGAATATTTGCATAATCGAGAGGTTTGTGAATATTTGTGAGGATATTTGATCTTTTGTGCATTTGGGAGTTGTGTATCTTATGTTGAGTAGAGATACTAGCATAGATATTGCAATCTACACTTTATATACATCTCAAGAGGGAGGATAAAATACCGTTGTGATCGTCTTATAGGTGTATTGATAATAACTTTGGCTTTGATTAAATCGTAAAACAAGAGGAATATTAATTGAAACCATAACCCGGGAATCCATTTCATTTCCCTTGATAATTCCACTATTACTTTCATCTTGTGTTTTTTTTTTGTGGTTATTCTTGTCTTTTCTTCCACAACAATCATTCAATTTTGATCGTCTAAATAAAAATAAGGCTATCTTAGTTCAATACTTAGCGCATTAATTTATTAGTCTCCGTGGATACGACCTTGCTTACCCTATTCTATAAACTACACCGTACACTTGCGGTGAAGCTAAAAATAAAAATAAGAATTCGATTCTTCGTGCTATTTGGATCTATTGCTTCTAAATAGCATGAAGAATCGATTGAGTTTATAGTCATAGTAATGAATCGTGTATCAAAAGAAGTACAAACGAGCAAACAAAGAGAGATTGATTTGAAGAAACGTCCAAACGCGTCTGAAATTTCCATCACTGGCAGTATTTCGTATTTTGGCCATAACTCTCTCTACAAAATTGATATTGAGATGATTCAAGTGGCTATGGAAAGCTAAGAGATAGAGCTACAACTTTGAAGAAGGGCTCAAAAGCAAATTCGGACATTTGGTGGGCGAAAAAACCAGGCGGGCGCTGCAGCGCTCGTCCACGGGCGCTGCAGCGCCCGAAATAGGGCGAACGAATTGCAGTGGACGGATGGGGCGCTGCAGCGCCCAACGCCCGGCGCTGCAGCGCCCAACGCCCGGCGCTGCAGCGCCCGGGCGACTATGTGCACTTAATTTCTGGCGCCGCAGCGCCCGGCCCGCCGCAGCGCCATTTTCCTATGCTAAGCCACCTTTTTCTTGGATCTTTGTGGGGTTATAAATAGATAAATGGGAGGCTTGATCTAGGGCATGGAGAAAAGGCTGGGAATACACCCAAGAATACAAGAAACACATCAATTTCATCAAGGAAGAATCAAGGGAAGAATCGGGTCGAATCGGAGCTTGAGGATTGAAGATTAATCGAGAGATTATCCATTTCCCTAAGTTTTCTCATTCTTTGTGCTTTAATCTTTCCTTTTAGTTTCTTATGAAGATGAACAATTTGTCTATGAGTTGTTTATTTATAATGGGTAGCTAAACTTCTTGTGATTTCCGGTTTTGGAAGTAGATTAATTGAACTCTTGTTGATTGTTTTAATCTTAATTGAAGTTATTGTCTTGAAGCCTATTTGAGTACTTTGTTCTTATTCTTGTTTTATCATTTGGCCAATGATTTAGCATGTTTGATATATTGATCCATAATTCGAGAGATGAGTTTCAATATTAGATCTTGAGTACTTAACATGAATATTTGCATAATCGAGAGGTTTGTGAATATTTGTGAGGATATTTGATCTTTTGTGCATTTGGGAGTTGTGTATCTTATGTTGAGTAGAGATACTAGCATAGATATTGCAATCTACACTTTATATACATCTCAAGAGGAGGATAAAATACCGTTGTGATCGTCTTATAGGTGTATTGATAATAACTTTGGCTTTGATTAAATCGTAAAACAAGAGGAATATTAATTGAAACCATAACCCGAATCCATTTCATTTCCTTGATAATTCCACTATTACTTTCATCTTGTGTTTTTTTTTTTTTTGTGGTTATTCTTGTCTTTTCTTCCACAACAATCATTCAATTTTGATCGTCTAAATAAAAATAAGGCTATCTTAGTTCAATACTTAGCGCATTAATTTATTAGTCTCCGTGGATACGACCTTGCTTACCCTATTCTATAAACTACACCGTACACTTGCGGTGAAGCTAAAAATAAAGCGAATTCGATTCTTCGTGCTATTTGGATCTATTGCTTCTAAATAGCATGAAGAATCGATTGAGTTTATAGTCATAGTAATGAATCGTGTATCAAAAGAAGTACAAACGAGCAAACAAAGAGAGATTGATTTGAAGAAACGTCCAAACGCGTCTGAAATTTCCATCACTGGCAGTATTTCGTATTTTGGCCATAACTCTCTCTACAAAATTGATATTGAGATGATTCAAGTGGCTATGGAAAGCTAAGAGATAGAGCTACAACTTTGAAGAAGGGCGCAAAAGCAAATTCGGACATTTGGTGGGCGAAAAAACCAGGCGGGCGCTGCAGCGCTCGTCCACGGGCGCTGCAGCGCCCGAAACAGGGCGAACGAATTGCAGTGGACGGATGGGGCGCTGCAGCGCCCAACGCCCGGCGCTGCAGCGCCCGGGCGACTATGTGCACTTAATTTCTGTTTCCTATGCTAAGCCACCTTTTTCTTGGATCTTTGTGGGGTTATAAATAGATAAATGGGAGGCTTGATCTAGGGCATGGAGAAAAGGCTGGGAATACACCCAAGAACACAAGAAACACATCAATTTCATCAAGGAAGAATCAAGGGAAGAATCGGGTCGAATCGGAGCTTGAGGATTGAAGATTAATCGAGAGATTATCCATTTCCCTAAGTTTTCTCATTCTTTGTGCTTTAATCTTTCCTTTTAGTTTCTTATGAAGATGAACAATTTGTCTATGAGTTGTTTATTTATAATGGGTAACTAAACTTCTTGTGATTTCCGGGTTTTGGAAGTAGATTAATTGAACTCTTGTTGATTGTTTTAATCTTAATTGAAGTTATTGTCTTGAAGCCTATTTGAGTACTTTGTTCTTATTCTTGTTTTATCATTTGGCCAGTGATTTAGCATGTTTAATATATTGATTCATAATTCGAGAGATGAGTTTCAATATTAGATCTTGAGTACTTGACATGAATATTTGCATAATCGAGAGGTTTGTGAATATTTGTGAGGATATTTGATCTTTTGTGCATTTGGGAGTTGTGTATCTTATGTTGAGTAGAGATACTAGCATAGATATTGCAATCTACACTTTATATACATCTCAAGAGGGAGGATAAAATACCGTTGTGATCGTCTTATAGGTGTATTGATAATAACTTTGGCTTTGATTAAATCGTAAAACAAGAGGAATATTAATTGAAACCATAACCCGGAATCCATTTCATTTCCCTTGATAATTCCACTATTACTTTCATCTTGTGTTTTTTTTTTTTGTGGTTATTCTTGTCTTTTCTTCCACAACAATCATTCAATTTTGATCGTCTAAATAAAAATAAGGCTATCTTAGTTCAATACTTAGCGCATTAATTTATTAGTCTCCGTGGATACGACCTTGCTTACCCTATTCTATAAACTACACCGTACACTTTGCGGTGAAGCTAAAAATAAGGCGAATTCGATTCTTCGTGCTATTTGGATCTATTGCTTCTAAATAGCATGAAGAATCGATTGAGTTTATAGTCATAGTAATGAATCGTGTATCAAAAGAAGTACAAACGAGCAAACAAAGAGAGATTGATTTGAAGAAACGCCCAAACGCGTCTTAAATTTCCATCACTGGCAGTATTTCGTATTTTGGCCATAACTCTCTCTACAAAATTGATATTGAGATGATTCAAGTGGCTATGGAAAGCTAAGAGATAGAGCTACAACTTTGAAGAAGGGCTCAAAAGCAAATTCGGACATTTGGTGGGCGAAAAACCAGGCGGGCGCTGCAGCGCTCGTCCCACGGCGCTGCAGCGCCCGAAACAGGGCGAACGAATTGCAGTGGACGGATGGGCGCTGCAGCGCCAACGCCCGGCGCTGCAGCGCCCGCCGACTGCAGCGCCGGGCGACTATGTGCACTTAATTTCTGGGCGCCGCGCCATGCCGGGCCGCAGCGGGGCGGATTTTCCTATGCTAAGCCACCTTTTTCTTGGATCTTTGTGGGGTTATAAATAGATAAATGGGAGGCTTGATCTAGGGCATGGAGAAAAGGCTGGGAATACACCCAAGAACACAAGAAACACATCAATTTCATCAAGGAAGAATCAAGGGAAGAATCGGGTCGAATCGGAGCTTGAGGATTGAAGATTAATCGAGAGATTATCCATTTCCTAAGTTTTCTCATTCTTTGTGCTTTAATCTTTCCTTTTAGTTTCTTATGAAGATGAACAATTTGTCTATGAGTTGTTTATTTATAATGGGTAGCTAAACTTCTTGTGATTTCCGGGTTTTGGAAGTAGATTAATTGAACTCTTGTTGATTGTTTTAATCTTAATTGAAGTTATTGTCTTGAAGCCTATTTGAGTACTTTGTTCTTATTCTTGTTTTATCATTTGGCCAATGATTTAGCATGTTTGATATATTGATTCATAATTCGAGAGATGAGTTTCAATATTAGATCTTGAGTACTTGACATGAATATTTGCATAATCGAGAGGTTTGTGAATATTTGTGAGGATATTTGATCTTTTGTGCATTTGGGAGTTGTGTATCTTATGTTGAGTAGAGATACTAGCATAGATATTGCAATCTACACTTTATATACATCTCAAGAGGGAGGATAAAATACCGTTGTGATCGTCTTATAGGTGTATTGATAATAACTTTGGCTTTGATTAAATCGTAAAACAAGAGGAATATTAATTGAAACCATAACCCGGGAATCCATTTCATTTCCCTTGATAATTCCACTATTACTTTCATCTTGTGTTTTTTTTTGTGGTTATTCTTGTCTTTTCTTCCACAACAATCATTCAATTTTGATCGTCTAAATAAAAATAAGGCTATCTTAGTTCAATACTTAGCGCATTAATTTATTAGTCTCCGTGGATACGACCTTGCTTACCCTATTCTATAAACTACACCGTACACTTGCGGTGAAGCTAAAAATAAGGCGAATTCGATTCTTCGTGCTATTTGGATCTATTGCTTCTAAATAGCATGAAGAATCGATTGAGTTTATAGTCATAGTAATGAATCGTGTATCAAAAGAAGTACAAACGAGCAAACAAAGAGAGATTGATTTGAAGAAACGTCCAAACGCTCACTGAAATTTCCATCACTGGCAGTATTTCGTATTTTGGCCATAACTCTCTCTACAAAATTGATATTGAGATGATTCAAGTGGCTATGGAAAGCTAAGAGATAGAGCTACAACTTTGAAGAAGGGCTCAAAAGCAAATTCGGACATTTGGTGGGCGAAAAACCAGGCGGGCGCTGCAGCGCTCGTCCACGGGCGCTGCAGCGCCCGAAACAGGGCGAACGAATTGCAGTGGACGGATGGGGCGCTGCAGCGCCCGGGCGACTATGTGCACTTAATTTCAGCGCCCGGCGACTATGTGCACTTATGTGCACTTAATTTCTGGGCGGATTTTCCTATGCTAAGCCACCTTTTTCTTGGATCTTTGTGGGGTTATAAATAGATAAATGGGAGGCTTGATCTAGGGCATGGAGAAAAGGCTGAATACACCCAAGAACACAAGAAACACATCAATTTCATCAAGGAAGAATCAAGGGAAGAATCGGGTCGAATCGGAGCTTGAGGATTGAAGATTAATCGAGAGATTATCCATTTCCCTAAGTTTTCTCATTCTTTGTGCTTTAATCTTTCCTTTTAGTTTCTTATGAAGATGAACAATTTGTCTATGAGTTGTTTATTTATAATGGGTAGCTAAACTTCTTGTGATTTCCGGGTTTTGGAAGTAGATTAATTGAACTCTTGTTGATTGTTTTAATCTTAATTGAAGTTATTGTCTTGAAGCCTATTTGAGTACTTTGTTCTTATTCTTGTTTTATCATTTGGCCAATGATTTAGCATGTTTGATATATTGATTCATAATTCGAGAGATGAGTTTCAATATTAGATCTTGAGTACTTGACATGAATATTTGCATAATCGAGAGGTTTGTGAATATTTGTGAGGATATTTGATCTTTTGTGCATTTGGGAGTTGTGTATCTTATGTTGAGTAGAGATACTAGCATAGATATTGCAATCTACACTTTATATACATCTCAAGAGGGAGGATAAAATACCGTTGTGATCGTCTTATAGGTGTATTGATAATAACTTTGGCTTTGATTAAATCGTAAAACAAGAGGAATATTAATTGAAACCATAACCCGAATCCATTTCATTTTCCTTGATAATTCCACTATTACTTTCATCTTGTGTTTTTTTTTTTTTGTGGTTATTCTTGTCTTTTCTTCCACAACAATCATTCAATTTTGATCGTCTAAATAAAAATAAGGCTATCTTAGTTCAATACTTAGCGCATTAATTTATTAGTCTCCGTGGATACGACCTTGCTTACCCTATTCTATAAACTACACCGTACACTTTGCGGTGAAGCTAAAAAAAAAGCGAATTCGATTCTTCGTGCTATTTGGATCTATTGCTTCTAAATAGCACGAAGAATCGATTGAGTTTATAGTCATAGTAATGAATCGTGTATCAAAAGAAGTACAAACGAGCAAACAAAGAGAGATTGATTTGAAGAAACGTCCAAACGCGCGTCTTAAATTTCCATCACTGGCAGTATTTCGTATTTTGGCCATAACTCTCTCTACAAAATTGATATTGAGATGATTCAAGTGGCTATGGAAAGCTAAGAGATAGAGCTACAACTTTGAAGAAGGGCTCAAAAGCAAATTCGGACATTTGGTGGGCGAAATAACCAGGCGGGCGCTGCAGCGCTCGTCCACGGACTAATTTTGCAGCGCCCGAAACAGGCGAACGAATTGCAGTGGACGGATGGGGCGCTGCAGCGCCAACGCCCGCGCTGCAGCGCCCGGGCGACTATGTGCACTTAATTTCTGGCGCCGCAGCCGCCGGGGGCGGATTTTCCTATGCTAAGCCACCTTTTTCTTGGATCTTTGTGGGGTTATAAATAGATAAATGGGAGGCTTGATCTAGGGCATGGAGAAAAGGCTGAAATACACCCAAGAACACAAGAAACACATCAATTTCATCAAGGAAGAATCAAGGGAAGAATCGGGTCGAATCGGAGCTTGAGGATTGAAGATTAATCGAGAGATTATCCATTTCCCTAAGTTTTCTCATTCTTTGTGCTTTAATCTTTCCTTTTAGTTTCTTATGAAGATGAACAATTTGTCTATGAGTTGTTTATTTATAATGGGTAGCTAAACTTCTTGTGATTTCCGGGTTTTGGAAGTAGATTAATTGAACTCTTGTTGATTGTTTTAATCTTAATTGAAGTTATTGTCTTGAAGCCTATTTGAGTACTTTGTTCTTATTCTTGTTTTATCATTTGGCCAATGATTTAGCATGTTTGATATATTGATTCATAATTCGAGAGATGAGTTTCAATATTAGATCTTGAGTACTTGACATGAATATTTGCATAATCGAGAGGTTTGTGAATATTTGTGAGGATATTTGATCTTTTGTGCATTTGGGAGTTGTGTATCTTATGTTGAGTAGAGATACTAGCATAGATATTGCAATCTACACTTTATATACATCTCAAGAGGGAGGATAAAATACCGTTGTGATCGTCTTATAGGTGTATTGATAATAACTTTGGCTTTGATTAAATCGTAAAACAAGAGGAATATTAATTGAAACCATAACCCGGAATCCATTTCATTTCCTTGATAATTCCACTATTACTTTCATCTTGTGTTTTTTTTTTTTGGTTATTCTTGTCTTTTCTTCCACAACAATCATTCAATTTTGTTCGTCTTAATAAAATTAAGGCTATCTTAGTTAAATACTTAGCGCATTAATTTATTAGTCTCCGTGGATACGACCTTGCTTACCCTATTCTATAAACTACACCGTACACTTGCGGTGAAGCTAAAAATAAAGCGATTCGATTCTTCGTGCTATTTGGATCTATTGCTTCTAAATAGCACGAAGAATCGATTGAGTTTATAGTCATAGTAATGAATCGTGTATCAAAAGAAGTACAAACGAGCAAACAAAGAGAGATTGATTTGAAGAAACGTCCAAACGCGTCTGAAATTTCCATCACTGGCAGTGTTTCGTATTTTGGCCATAACTCTCTCTACAAAATCGATATTGAGATGATTCAAGTGGCTATGGAAAGCTAAGAGATAGAGCTACAACTTTGAAGAAGGGCTCAAAAGCAAATTCGGACATTTGGTGGGCGAAAAACCAGGCGGGCGCTGCAGCGCTCGTCCACGGGCGCTGCAGCGCCCGAAACAGGGCGAACGAATTGCAGTGGACGGATGGGGCGCTGCAGCGCCAACGCCCGCTGCAGCGCCCGGCGACTATGTGCACTTAATTTTTGGGCGCCGCAGCGCCCATGCCCGGGCGCCGCAGCGCCGGGCGGATTTTCCTATGCTAAGCCACCTTTTTCTTGGATCTTTGTGGGGTTATAAATAGATAAATGGGAGGCTTGATCTAGGGCATGGAGAAAAGGCTGAATACACCCAAGAACACAAGAAACACATCAATTTCATCAAGGAAGAATCAAGGGAAGAATCGGGTCGAATCGGAGCTTGAGGATTGAAGATTAATCGAGAGATTATCCATTTCCTAAGTTTTCTCATTCTTTGTGCTTTAATCTTTCCTTTTAGTTTCTTATGAAGATGAACAATTTGTCTATGAGTTGTTTATTTATAATGGGTAGCTAAACTTCTTGTGATTTCCGGGTTTTGGAAGTAGATTAATTGAACTCTTGTTGATTGTTTTAATCTTAATTGAAGTTATTGTCTTGAAGCCTATTTGAGTACTTTGTTCTTATTCTTGTTTTATCATTTGGCCAATGATTTAGCATGTTTGATATATTGATTCATAATTCGAGAGATGAGTTTCAATATTAGATCTTGAGTACTTGACATGAATATTTGCATAATCGAGAGGTTTGTGAATATTTGTGAGGATATTTGATCTTTTGTGCATTTGGGAGTTGTGTATCTTATGTTGAGTAGAGATACTAGCATAGATATTGCAATCTACACTTTATATACATCTCAAGAGGGAGGATAAAATACCGTTGTGATCGTCTTATAGGTGTATTGATAATAACTTTGGCTTTGATTAAATCGTAAAACAAGAGGAATATTAATTGAAACCATAACCCGGAATCCATTTCATTTCCTTGATAATTCCACTATTACTTTCATCTTGTGTTTTTTTTTTGTGGTTATTCTTGTCTTTTCTTCCACAACAATCATTCAATTTTGATCGTCTAAATAAAAATAAGGCTATCTTAGTTCAATACTTAGCGCATTAATTTATTAGTCTCCGTGGATACGACCTTGCTTACCCTATTCTATAAACTACACCGTACACTTGCGGTGAAGCTAAAAATAAGGCGAATTCGATTCTTCGTGCTATTTGGATCTATTGCTTCTAAATAGCACGAAGAATCGATTGAGTTTATAGTCATAGTAATGAATCGTGTATCAAAAGAAGTACAAACGAGCAAACAAAGAGAGATTGATTTGAAGAAACGTCCAAACGCGTCTGAAATTTCCATCACTGGCAGTGTTTCGTATTTTGGCCATAACTCTCTCTACAAAATCGATATTGAGATGATTCAAGTGGCTATGGAAAGCTAAGAGATAGAGCTACAACTTTGAAGAAGGGCTCAAAAGCAAATTCGGACATTTGGTGGGCGAAAAAACCAGGCGGGCGCTGCAGCGCTCGTCCACGGGCGCTGCAGCGCCCGAAACAGGGCGAACGAATTGCAGTGGACGGATGGGGCGCTGCAGCTATGTGCACTTAATTTCTGGGCGCCGCAGCGCCCATGCCCGGGCGCCGCAGCGCCCGGGGCGGATTTTCCTATGCTAAGCCACCTTTTTCTTGGATCTTTGTGGGGTTATAAATAGATAAATGGGAGGCTTGATCTAGGGCATGGAGAAAAGGCTGAATACACCCAAGAACACAAGAAACACATCAATTTCATCAAGGAAGAATCAAGGGAAGAATCGGGTCGAATCGGAGCTTGAGGATTGAAGATTAATCGAGAGATTATCCATTTCCCTAAGTTTTCTCATTCTTTGTGCTTTAATCTTTCCTTTTAGTTTCTTATGAAGATGAACAATTTGTCTATGAGTTGTTTATTTATAATGGGTAGCTAAACTTCTTGTGATTTCCGGGTTTTGGAAGTAGATTAATTGAACTCTTGTTGATTGTTTTAATCTTAATTGAAGTTATTGTCTTGAAGCCTATTTGAGTACTTTGTTCTTATTCTTGTTTTATCATTTGGCCAATGATTTAGCATGTTTGATATATTGATTCATAATTCGAGAGATGAGTTTCAATATTAGATCTTGAGTACTTGACATGAATATTTGCATAATCGAGAGGTTTGTGAATATTTGTGAGGATATTTGATCTTTTGTGCATTTGGGAGTTGTGTATCTTATGTTGAGTAGAGATACTAGCATAGATATTGCAATCTACACTTTATATACATCTCAAGAGGAGGATAAAATACCGTTGTGATCGTCTTATAGGTGTATTGATAATAACTTTGGCTTTGATTAAATCGTAAAACAAGAGGAATATTAATTGAAACCATAACCCGGAATCCATTTCATTTCCCTTGATAATTCCACTATTACTTTCATCTTGTTTTTTTTTTTTTGTGTTATTCTTGTCTTTTCTTCCACAACAATCATTCAATTTTGATCGTCTAAATAAAAATAAGGCTATCTTAGTTCAATACTTAGCGCATTAATTTATTAGTCTCCGTGGATACGACCTTGCTTACCCTATTCTATAAACTACACCGTACACTTGCGGTGAAGCTAAAAATAAGGCGAATTCGATTCTTCGTGGTATTTGGATCTATTGCTTCTAAATAGCACGAAGAATCGATTGAGTTTATAGTCATAGTAATGAATCGTGTATCAAAAGAAGTACAAACGAGCAAACAAAGAGAGATTGATTTGAAGAAACGCCCAAACGCGTCTGAAATTTCCATCACTGGCAGTGTTTCGTATTTTGGCCATAACGCTCTCTACAAAAATTGATATTGACATGATTCAAGTGGCTATGGAAAGCTAAGAGATAGAGCTACAACTTTGAAGAAGGGCTCAAAAGCAAATTCGGACATTTGGTGGGCGAAAAAAACCAGCGGCGCTGCAGCTCGTCCACGGAAGCGCAGCGCCCGAAACAGGGCGAACGAACGAATTGCAGTGGACGGATGGGGCGCTGCGCAACGCCCACGCCCGCTGCAGCGCCCGGGCGACTATGTGCACTTACTCTTTTGGCGCCGCAGTGCCCTCATGCCCGGCGCCCCGCAGCGCCCGGGGCGGATTTTCCTATGCTAAGCCACCTTTTTCTTGGATCTTTGTGGGGTTATAAATAGATAAATGGGAGGCTTGATCTAGGGCATGGAGAAAAGGCTGGGAATACACCCAAGAACACAAGAAACACATCAATTTCATCAAGGAAGAATCAAGGGAAGAATCGGGTCGAATCGGAGCTTGAGGATTGAAGATTAATCGAGAGATTATCCATTTCCCTAAGTTTTCTCATTCTTTGTGCTTTAATCTTTCATTTTAGTTTCTTATGAAGATGAACAATTTGTCTATGAGTTGTTTATTTATAATGGGTAGCTAAACTTCTTGTGATTTCCGGTTTTGGAAGTAGATTAATTGAACTCTTGTTGATTGTTTTAATCTTAATTGAAGTTATTGTCTTGAAGCCTATTTGAGTACTTTGTTCTTATTCTTGTTTTATCATTTGGCCAATGATTTAGCATGTTTGATATATTGATTCATAATTCGAGAGATGAGTTTCAATATTAGATCTTGAGTACTTGACATGAATATTTGCATAATCGAGAGGTTTGTGAATATTTGTGAGGATATTTGATCTTTTGTGCATTTGGGAGTTGTGTATCTTATGTTGAGTAGAGATACTAGCATAGATATATCAATCTACACTTTATATACATCTCAAGAGGGAGGATAAAATACCGTTGTGATCGTCTTATAGGTGTATTGATAATAACTTTGGCTTTGATTAAATCGTAAAACAAGAGGAATATTAATTGAAACCATAACCCGGAATCCATTTCATTTCCCTTGATAATTCCACTATTACTTTCATCTTGTGTTTTTTTTTTTTGTGGTTATTCTTGTCTTTTCTTCCACAACAATCATTCAATT
This sequence comes from Rehmannia glutinosa, assembly GCA_016081115.2. NCBI lineage: Eukaryota > Viridiplantae > Streptophyta > Magnoliopsida > Lamiales > Orobanchaceae > Rehmannia > Rehmannia glutinosa. Next base: position 130,002,229 of record CM071926.1, read on the forward strand.
TTGATCGTCTAAATAAAAATAAGGCTATCTTAGTTCAATACTTAGCGCATTAATTTATTAGTCTCCGTGGATACGACCTTGCTTACCCTATTCTATAAACTACACCGTACACTTGCGGTGAAGCTAAAAATAAGGCGAATTCGATTCTTCGTGCTATTTGGATCTATTGCTTCTAAATAGCACGAAGAATCGATTGAGTTTATAGTCATAGTAATGAATCGTGTATCAAAAGAAGTACAAACGAGCAAACAAAGAGAGATTGATTGATTGAAGAAACGTCCAAACGCGTCTGAAATTTCCATCACTGGCAGTGTTTCGTATTTTGGCCATAACTCTCTCTACAAAATCGATATTGAGATGATTCAAGTGGCTATGGAAAGCTAAGAGATAGAGCTACAACTTTGAAGAAGGGCTCAAAAGCAAATTCGGACATTTGGTGGGCGAAAAAACCAGGCGGGCGCTGCAGCGCTCGTCCACGGGCGCTGCAGCGCCCGAAACAGGGCGAACGAATTGCAGTGGACGGATGGGGCGCTGCAGCGCCCAACGCCCGGCGCTGCAGCGCCCGGGCGACTATGTGCACTTAATTTCTGGGCGCCGCAGCGCCCATGCCCGGGCGCCGCAGCGCCCGGGGCGGATTTTCCTATGCTAAGCCACCTTTTTCTTGGATCTTTGTGGGGTTATAAATAGATAAATGGGAGGCTTGATCTAGGGCATGGAGAAAAGGCTGGGAATACACCCAAGAACACAAGAAACACATCAATTTCATCAAGGAAGAATCAAGGGAAGAATCGGGTCGAATCGGAGCTTGAGGATTGAAGATTAATCGAGAGATTATCCATTTCCCTAAGTTTTCTCATTCTTTGTGCTTTAATCTTTCCTTTTAGTTTCTTATGAAGATGAACAATTTGTCTATGAGTTGTTTATTTATAATGGGTAGCTAAACTTCTTGTGATTTCCGGGTTTTGGAAGTAGATTAATTGAACTCTTGTTGATTGTTTTAATCTTAATTGAAGTTATTGTCTTGAAGCCTATTTGAGTACTTTGTTCTTATTCTTGTTTTATCATTTGGCCAATGATTTAGCATGTTTGATATATTGATTCATAATTCGAGAGATGAGTTTCAATATTAGATCTTGAGTACTTGACATGAATATTTGCATAATCGAGAGGTTTGTGAATATTTGTGAGGATATTTGATCTTTTGTGCATTTGGGAGTTGTGTATCTTATGTTGAGTAGAGATACTAGCATAGATATTGCAATCTACACTTTATATACATCTCAAGAGGGAGGATAAAATACCGTTGTGATCGTCTTATAGGTGTATTGATAATAACTTTGGCTTTGATTAAATCGTAAAACAAGAGGAATATTAATTGAAACCATAACCCGGAATCCATTTCATTTCCCTTGATAATTCCACTATTACTTTCATCTTGTGTTTTTTTTTTTTGTGGTTATTCTTGTCTTTTCTTCCACAACAATCATTCAATTTTGATCGTCTAAATAAAAATAAGGCTATCTTAGTTCAATACTTAGCGCATTAATTTATTAGTCTCCGTGGATACGACCTTGCTTACCCTATTCTATAAACTACACCGTACACTTGCGGTGAAGCTAAAAATAAGGCGAATTCGATTCTTCGTGCTATTTGGATCTATTGCTTCTAAATAGCACGAAGAATCGATTGAGTTTATAGTCATAGTAATGAATCGTGTATCAAAAGAAGTACAAACGAGCAAACAAAGAGAGATTGATTTGAAGAAACGCGTCCAAACGCGTCTCAAATTTCCATCACTGGCAGTGTTTCGTATTGTGGCCATAACTCTCTACAAAATCGATATTGAGATGATTCAAGTGGCTATGGAAAGCTAAGAGATAGAGCTACAACGTTGAAGAAGGGCTCAAAAGCAAATTCGGACATTTGGTGGGCGAAAAAACCAGGCGGGCGCTGCAGCGCTGCAGCTGCAGCGCGCCAAAACAGGGCGAACGAATTGCAGTGGACGGATGGGGCGCTGCAGCGCCCAACGCCCGGCGCTGCAGCGCCCGGGCGACTATGTGCACTTAATTTCTGGGCGCCGCAGCGCCCATGCCCGGGCGCCGCAGCGCCCGGGGCGGATTTTCCTATGCTAAGCCACCTTTTTCTTGGATCTTTGTGGGGTTATAAATAGATAAATGGGAGGCTTGATCTAGGGCATGGAGAAAAGGCTGGGAATACACCCAAGAACACAAGAAACACATCAATTTCATCAATGAAGAATCAAGGGAAGAATCGGGTCGAATCGGAGCTTGAGGATTGAAGATTAATCGAGAGATTATCCATTTCCCTAAGTTTTCTCATTCTTTGTGCTTTAATCTTTCCTTTTAGTTTCTTATGAAGATGAACAATTTGTCTATGAGTTGTTTATTTATAATGGGTAGCTAAACTTCTTGTGATTTCCGGGTTTTGGAAGTAGATTAATTGAACTCTTGTTGATTGTTTTAATCTTAATTGAAGTTATTGTCTTGAAGCCTATTTGAGTACTTTGTTCTTATTCTTGTTTTATCATTTGGCCAATGATTTAGCATGTTTGATATATTGATTCATAATTCGAGAGATGAGTTTCAATATTAGATCTTGAGTACTTGACATGAATATTTGCATAATCGAGAGGTTTGTGAATATTTGTGAGGATATTTGATCTTTTGTGCATTTGGGAGTTGTGTATCTTATGTTGAGTAGAGATACTAGCATAGATATTGCAATCTACACTTTATATACATCTCAAGAGGGAGGATAAAATACCGTTGTGATCGTCTTATAGGTGTATTGATAATAACTTTGGCTTTGATTAAATCGTAAAACAAGAGGAATATTAATTGAAACCATAACCCGGGAATCCATTTCATTTCCCTTGATAATTCCACTATTACTTTCATCTTGTGTTTTTTTTTTGTGGTTATTCTTGTCTTTTCTTCCACAACAATCATTCAATTTTGATCGTCTAAATAAAAATAAGGCTATCTTAGTTCAATACTTAGCGCATTAATTTATTAGTCTCCGTGGATACGACCTTGCTTACCCTATTCTATAAACTACACCGTACACTTGCGGTGAAGCTAAAAATAAGGCGAATTCGATTCTTCGTGCTATTTGGATCTATTGCTTCTAAATAGCACGAAGAATCGATTGAGTTTATAGTCATAGTAATGAATCGTGTATCAAAAGAAGTACAAACGAGCAAACAAAGAGAGATTGATTTGAAGAAACGTCCAAACGCGTCTGAAATTTCCATCACTGGCAGTGTTTCGTATTTTGGCCATAACTCTCTCTACAAAATCGATATTGAGATGATTCAAGTGGCTATGGAAAGCTAAGAGATAGAGCTACAACTTTGAAGAAGGGCTCAAAAGCAAATTCGGACATTTGGTGGGCGAAAAAAAACCAGGCGGGCGCTGCAGCGCTCGTCCACGGGCGCTGCAGCGCCCGAAACAGGGCGAACGAATTGCAGTGGACGGATGGGGCGCTGCAGCGCCAACGCCCGGCGCTGCAGCGCCCGGGCGACTATGTGCACTTCATTTCTTTCCGCGCCGCAGCGCCCCGGCGGATTTTCCTATGCTAAGCCACCTTTTTCTTGGATCTTTGTGGGGTTATAAATAGATAAATGGGAGGCTTGATCTAGGGCATGGAGAAAAGGCTGGGAATACACCCAAGAACACAAGAAACACATCAATTTCATCAAGGAAGAATCAAGGGAAGAATCGGGTCGAATCGGAGCTTGAGGATTGAAGATTAATCGAGAGATTATCCATTTCCCTAAGTTTTCTCATTCTTTGTGCTTTAATCTTTCCTTTTAGTTTCTTATGAAGATGAACAATTTGTCTATGAGTTGTTTATTTATAATGGGTAGCTAAACTTCTTGTGATTTCCGGGTTTTGGAAGTAGATTAATTGAACTCTTGTTGATTGTTTTAATCTTAATTGAAGTTATTGTCTTGAAGCCTATTTGAGTACTTTGTTCTTATTCTTGTTTTATCATTTGGCCAATGATTTAGCATGTTTGATATATTGATTCATAATTCGAGAGATGAGTTTCAATATTAGATCTTGAGTACTTGACATGAATATTTGCATAATCGAGAGGTTTGTGAATATTTGTGAGGATATTTGATCTTTTGTGCATTTGGGAGTTGTGTATCTTATGTTGAGTAGAGATACTAGCATAGATATTGCAATCTACACTTTATATACATCTCAAGAGGAGGATAAAATACCGTTGTGATCGTCTTATAGGTGTATTGATAATAACTTTGGCTTTGATTAAATCGTAAAACAAGAGGAATATTAATTGAAACCATAACCCGGAATCCATTTCATTTCCCTTGATAATTCCACTATTACTTTCATCTTGTGTTTTTTTTTTGTGGTTATTCTTGTCTTTTCTTCCACAACAATCATTCAATTTTGATCGTCTAAATAAAAATAAGGCTATCTTAGTTCAATACTTAGCGCATTAATTTATTAGTCTCCGTGGATACGACCTTGCTTACCCTATTCTATAAACTACACCGTACACTTTGCGGTGAAGCTAAAAATAAGGCGAATTCGATTCTTCGTGCTATTTGGATCTATTGCTTCTAAATAGCACGAAGAATCGATTGAGTTTATAGTCATAGTAATGAATCGTGTATCAAAAGAAGTACAAACGAGCAAACAAAGAGAGATTGATTTGAAGAAACGTCCAAACGCGTCTGAAATTTCCATCACTGGCAGTATTTCGTATTTTGGCCATAACTCTCTCTACAAAATTGATATTGAGATGATTCAAGTGGCTATGGAAAGCTAAGAGATAGAGCTACAACTTTGAAGAAGGGCTCAAAAGCAAATTCGGACATTTGGTGGGCGGAACAACCAGGCGGGCGCTGCAGCACTCGTCCACGGGCGCTGCAGCGCCCGAAACAGGGCGAACGAATTGCAGTGGACGGCAACGCCCGGCGCTGCAGCGCCCGGGCGACTATGTGCACTTAATTTCTGGGCGCCACAGCGCCCATGCCCGGGCGCCGCAGCGCCCGGGGCGGATTTTCCTATGCTAAGCCACCTTTTTCTTGGATCTTTGTGGGGTTATAAATAGATAAATGGGAGGCTTGATCTAGGGCATGGAGAAAAGGCTGGGAATACACCCAAGAACACAAGAAACACATCAATTTCATCAAGGAAGAATCAAGGGAAGAATCGGGTCGAATCGGAGCTTGAGGATTGAAGATTAATCGAGAGATTATCCATTTCCCTAAGTTTTCTCATTCTTTGTGCTTTAATCTTTCATTTTAGTTTCTTATGAAGATGAACAATTTGTCTATGAGTTGTTTATTTATAATGGGTAGCTAAACTTCTTCGATTTCCGGTTTTGGAAGTAGATTAATTGAACTCTTGTTGATTGTTTTAATCTTAATTGAAGTTATTGTCTTGAAGCCTATTTGAGTACTTTGTTCTTATTCTTGTTTTATCATTTGGCCAATGATTTAGCATGTTTGATATATTGATTCATAATTCGAGAGATGAGTTTCAATATTAGATCTTGAGTACTTGACATGAATATTTGCATAATCGAGAGGTTTGTGAATATTTGTGAGGATATTTGATCTTTTGTGCATTTGGGAGTTGTGTATCTTATGTTGAGTAGAGATACTAGCATAGATATTGCAATCTACACTTTATATACATCTCAAGAGGGAGGATAAAATACCGTTGTGATCGTCTTATAGGTGTATTGATAATAACTTTGGCTTTGATTAAATCGTAAAAAACAAGAGGAATATTAATTGAAACCATAACCCGGGAATCCATTTCATTTCCCTTGATAATTCCACTATTACTTTCATCTTGTGTTTTTTTTTTTGTGGTTATTCTTGTGTTTTCTTCCACAACAATCATTCAATTTTGATCGTCTAAATAAAAATAAGGCTATCTTAGTTCAATACTTAGCGCATTAATTTATTAGTCTCCGTGGATACGACCTTGCTTACCCTATTCTATAAACTACACCGTACACTTGCGGTGAAGCTAAAAATAAGGCGAATTCGATTCTTCGTGCTATTTGGATATATTGCTTCTAAATAGCACGAAGAATCGATTGAGTTTATAGTCATAGTAATGAATCGTGTATCAAAAGAAGTACAAACGAGCAAACAAAGAGAGATTGATTTGAAGAAACGCCCAAACGCTGCTCTGAAATTTCCATCACTGGCAGTGTTTCGTATTTTGGCCATAACTCTCTACAAAATCGATATTGAGATGATTCAAGTGGCTATGGAAAGCTAAGAGATAGAGCTACAACTTTGAAGCAGGGCTGAAAAGCAAATTCGGACATTTGGTGGGCGAACAAACCAGTCGGGCGCTGCAGCGGCGTCCCACGAACGCTGCAGCGCCCAAACAGGGCGAACGAATTGCAGTGGACGGATGGGGCGCTGCAGCGCCCGGGCGACTATGTGCACTTAATTTCTGGGCGCCGCAGCGCCCGGGGCGGATTTTCCTATGCTAAGCCACCTTTTTCTTGGATCTTTGTGGGGTTATAAATAGATAAATGGGAGGCTTGATCTAGGGCATGGAGAAAAGGTCGAATACACCCAAGAACACAAGAAACACATCAATTTCATCAAGGAAGAATCAAGGGAAGAATCGGGTCGAATCGAGCTTGAGGATTGAAGATTAATCGAGAGATTATCCATTTCCCTAAGTTTTCTCATTCTTTGTGCTTTAATCTTTCATTTTAGTTTCTTATGAAGATGAACAATTTTTGTCTATGAGTTGTTTATTTATAATGGGTAGCTAAACTTCTTCCTGATTTCCGGGTTTTGGAAGTAGATTAATTGAACTCTTGTTGATTGTTTTAATCTTAATTGAAGTTATTGTCTTGAAGCCTATTTGAGTACTTTGTTCTTATTCTTGTTTTATCATTTGGCCAATGATTTAGCATGTTTGATATATTGATTCATAATTCGAGAGATGAGTTTCAATATTAGATCTTGAGTACTTGACATGAATATTTGCATAATCGAGAGGTTTGTGAATATTTGTGAGGATATTTGATCTTTTGTGCATTTGGGAGTTGTGTATCTTATGTTGAGTAGAGATACTAGCATAGATATTGCAATCTACACTTTATATACATCTCAAGAGGAGGATAAAATACCGTTGTGATCGTCTTATAGGTGTATTGATAATAACTTTGGCTTTGATTAAATCGTAAAACAAGAGGAATATTAATTGAAACCATAACCCGGGAATCCATTTCATTTCCCTTGATAATTCCACTATTACTTTCATCTTGTGTTTTTTTTTGTGGTTATTCTTGTCTTTTCTTCCACAAAAATCATTCAATTTTGATCGTCTAAATAAAAATAAGGCTATCTTAGTTCAATACTTAGCGCATTAATTTATTAGTCTCCGTGGATACGACCTTGCTTACCCTATTCTATAAACTACACCGTACACTTGCGGTGAAGCTAAAAATAAGGCGAATTCGATTCTTCGTGCTATTTGGATCTATTGCTTCTAAATAGCACGAAGAATCGATTGAGTTTATAGTCATAGTAATGAATCGTGTATCAAAAGAAGTACAAACGAGCAAACAAAGAGAGATTGATTTGAAGAAACGTCCAAACGCGTCTGAAATTTCCATCACTGGCAGTGTTTCGTATTTTGGCCATAACTCTCTCTACAAAATTGATATTGAGATGATTCAAGTGGCTATGGAAAGCTAAGAGATAGAGCTACAACTTTGAAGAAGGGCTCAAAAGCAAATTCGGACATTTGGTGGGCGAAAAAACCAGGCGGGCGCTGCAGCGCTCGTCCACGGGCGCTGCAGCGCCCGAAACAGGGCGAACGAATTGCAGTGGACGGATGGGGCGCTGCAGCGCCCGGGCGACTATGTGCACTTAATTTCTGGGCGCCGCAGCGCGCAGCCAGCCATGCCCGCAGCAGCGCCCGGGCGGATTTTCCTATGCTAAGCCACCTTTTTCTTGGATCTTTGTGGGGTTATAAATAGATAAATGGGAGGCTTGATCTAGGGCATGGAGAAAAGGCTGGGAATACACCCAAGAACACAAGAAACACATCAATTTCATCAAGGAAGAATCAAGGGAGGAATCGGGTCGAATCGGAGCTTGAGGATTGAAGATTAATCGAGAGATTATCCATTTCCCTAAGTTTTCTCATTCTTTGTGCTTTAATCTTTCATTTTAGTTTCTTATGAAGATGAACAATTTGTCTATGAGTTGTTTATTTATAATGGGTAGCTAAACTTCTTGTGATTTCCGGGTTTTGGAAGTAGATTAATTGAACTCTTGTTGATTGTTTTAATCTTAATTGAAGTTATTGTCTTGAAGCCTATTTGAGTACTTTGTTCTTATTCTTGTTTTATCATTTGGCCAATGATTTAGCATGTTTGATATATTGATTCATAATTCGAGAGATGAGTTTCAATATTAGATCTTGAGTACTTGACATGAATATTTGCATAATCGAGAGGTTTGTGAATATTTGTGAGGATATTTGATCTTTTGTACATTTGGGAGTTGTGTATCTTATGTTGAGTAGAGATACTAGCATAGATATTGCAATCTACACTTTATATACATCTCAAGAGGGAGGATAAAATACCGTTGTGATCGTCTTATAGGTGTATTGATAATAACTTTGGCTTTGATTAAATCGTAAAACAAGAGGAATATTAATTGAAACCATAACCCGGGAATCCATTTCATTTCCCTTGATAATTCCACTATTACTTTCATCTTGTGTTTTTTTTTGTGGTTATTCTTGTCTTTTCTTCCACAACAATCATTCAATTTTGATCGTCTAAATAAAAATAAGGCTATCTTAGTTCAATACTTAGCGCATTAATTTATTAGTCTCCGCGGATACGACCTTGCTTACCCTATTCTATAAACTACACCGTACACTTTGCGGTGAAGCTAAAAATAAGGCGAACAAGTTTTTGGCGCCGTTGTCGGGGAGTAATTCATCTTATTTGCGCTAATATTATTACTTAGTAGTTTTACTTTAATTTAGATTGGTTTCTTTTGTTACAATAGGGTCATTGTCATTTTTGTGTTTTCTTGTTGATGCGAAAAAATAAAAGTGCTAATTTAATCTTATTTGATCCAAAATTGAAAGAACGCTTGAAAGATTAGAGCCGCACGAAGAATCAAATTCACAAAAATGGCAGAATCGGTGATGATGAAGACCGCATACCTATTGTTGCACCACCGGAAAGGGCCATTCGGGACTATTTTCGACCAACCACAAATCAAAACTATTCGGGCATTGTTCGCCAACCTATCAATGCGAACAATTTTGAATTGAAGCCGGCCTTAATAAACATGGTGCAACAAAATCAGTTTGGGGAAGTGCCATAGATGACCCGAACGCTCATTTGGCTATTTTTCTTGAGATATGTGACACTATCAAAATGAATGGGGTTCCCGATGAAGCTATTCGGTTGAGGTTATTTCCGTTTTCACTTCGTGATAAGGCTAGACAAAGGCTTCAAACCTTTCCACCGGAAGTATCACTAGTTGGAATGATCTCACTTTGAAAAATTCATGGCAAAATTCTTTCCACCGAGTAAGACACTTCAACCGAAAAGTGAGATTGCTCAATTTCATCAACTCGACTTTGAACCACTCTACGAAGCTTAGGAGCGATTCAAAGAATTATTGAGGAGGTGTCCCCAACACGGGTGCACGCAGATTGGCAAAAGGTTCAATATTTCTACAATGGTATGAATGGGCATTCAAGAACTATTATAGATCTTTGCGGCAGGAGGTACATTGATGGCTAAAACTCCAAGTGAAGCCATGCTTTTACTCGAAGAGATGGCTGCCAATAGTTATCAATGGCCGTCAAAGATCTACGCCAAGAAAAGTTGCCGGTGTTCTTGAACTTGATACTATGTCCGCATTGGCCTCTCAAATTTCCGCCTTGTCAAAGCAAATTGCTACACTAAGTCCAGGTGGAAAACAACAATCAGAGGCCGTCATGGAGATAAGTCAAGAAATTGTGACCGATACGGAACAAGTGAATTATGTGAATAATCGGGGTTTCAACAATAGAGGGAATCAATTGCCGACACATTATCATCCGGGACTTCGCAATCATGAAAACTTCTCGTATAGCAATACGAGAAATGTGTTGCAACCACCTCCGGGATATCAGAATCAAGCAAGTACGAGCACACATGTGGGAGAACAAAAGCCATCTTTGGAGGAATTACTTAGTTCATTCCTTGTAGAATCAAGAGCAAGGATGAACAAGGCCGATTCTAACATAGAAAATTTGGGTTCAAGGGTTACAACAATTGAAAGTCATCTCAAATCTTTGGGGACACATGTGGGTCAATTGGCCACGGCTATTAATTCACAAATGTAAAGTGGATACATTTCCAAGTAACACCGAAGTGAACCCACGGAACATTGCAAGGCCATTAAGTTGAGAAGTGGGACGGAATATGATGAACCAAAGATGCCTGCTCATGCTATCAAAGAACCAGAAGCAAGCTCTGAAACAATCTAAAATGAAGAGGGCATTGATAAGCAATCAGAAAAGGCAAAAATTGAGGTAAAACCAATTTCCAATTCGATAATGTGTTACCAAATGCTCTTCCTTTTCCACGAGATTTCAAGAAAAAAAGTTGGATGCTCAATTTTCCAAGTTTTTGGAAATATTCAAGAAAATTCACATCAATATCCCTTTTGCCGATGCACTCGAGCAAATGCCAAACTATGCAAAATTCATGAAGGATGTGATGTCGAGAGAGAAGGTTGGAAGCATATGAGACGGTCAATCTCACGGAAGAATGTAGCGCCATTTTGCAAAGAAAGCTACCACAAAAATTAAGAGATCCGGGGAGTTTCACTATCCCTTGCACTATTGGTGATTCTTATTTTAATAAAGCTCTTTGTGATTTAGGTGCTAGCATTAATCTTATGCCGTTATCTGTTTTCAGGAAACTTGGCCTTGGAGAAATAACGCCATCCACCATCACATTGCAATTAGCCGATAGATCACTCACCTACCCAAGAGGAGTGATTGAAGATGTGTTGATCAAAGTGGATAAATTCATATTTCCGGCGGACTTTGTGGTGTTGGATATGGAGGAAGATCATGAAATGCCATTGATTCTTGGGAGACCTTTTCTAGCAACGGGACGAGCTTTAATTGACGTGCAACGAGGAGAGTTAACATTACGGGTAAATGATGATGAGGTACTATTTAACATTTATAAAGCAATGAAATTTCAAGAGGAACCTCACACATGTCATTTTATTGATAAAATCGAACAATGTGATCAAACGGAAGTTATAAAACAAGATTTAAAAGATCCGTTAGAACATTGTTTGATTAATTCAATAATGAAATGTGATGAGGAAGATAGTGATGATATTGATTTGCTTGAGTTTATTCTTTCCTTGAGGCTAAAGAAATTGTAAAAGAAGAACAAAAGGAAGCATTAGAAAATGCCAATATTGAAAATATTCCGAAGGTACTTTAGAACTAAAGGAACTTCCTAACATCTTCAATATGCATTTTTGGGAAAAGATAAAACTTACCCGGTGATTGTTTCTGCTTCATTATCTTCATCCGAATTGGATAAGTTGTTGCGTGTGCTTCGTGAACATAAGTCGGCCTTAGGTTGGTATATTTCCGATTTGAAAGGTATAAGTCCTTCCATTGTAATGCACAAAATTTTAATGGAAGAATCTTATAAACCATCTATTGAACACCAAAGACGACTTAATCCCGCAATGAAAGAAGTCGTGAGAAATGAGGTTTTAAAGTGGCTAAAGGCAGGTATAATTTATGCCATTTCGATAGTGCATGGGTGAGTCCGGTATAGGTTGTCCCTAAAAAGGGAGGTATGACAGTTGTGAAAAATGATAACAATGAATTAATTTCTACACGAACACGTCACAGGATGGCGAGTATGTATTGACTATAGAAAATTGAATAAAGCTACTCGTAAGGATCATTTTCCCTCCCTTTATTGATCAAATGTTGGACAAAGTTGGCGGGTTACGAATATTATTGTTTTCTTGATGGCTATTCAGATACAATCAAATCGCCATTGCCCCAAGATCAAGAAAAGACTACTTTTACATGTCCATATGGTACTTTTGCATTTCGCAGGATGCCATTTGGATTATGTAATGCACCTGCTACTTTTCAGAGGTGTATGATGGCGATCTTTCATGGTATGGTTGAGGAAATCATGGAAATTTTTATGGACGATTTTTCTGTTTTTGGTACTTCTTTTGACCATTGTTTGCATAACTTATCTATGGTTTTGCAACGTTGTGAGGAAACTAATCTTGTACTTAATTGGGAAAAATGTCACTTTATGGTCAAAGAAGGGATTGTACTTGGACATCGTATTTCTTGTACAGGTTGGAAGTTGATGGGCGAAGGTTGTGGCTATTGAAAAGCTACCCCCACCTTCAAATGTGAAAGGCATAAGAAGCTTTTTAGGGCATGCAGGATTTTATAGGAGATTCATAAAAGATTTTTCAAAAATTGTTAAACCACTTTGTAATCTCCTTGAAAAAGATGCTATCTTTTGCTTTGATGAGTTGTGTTTGCAGGCATTTGAACAGATAAAAAAGGCACTCATTTCAGCTCCGATTATGATAGTGCCGGATTGGACTCAACCATTTAAGCTCATGTGCGATGCAAGTGATTATGCAGTGGGTGCCGTTCTCGGTCAAAGGCGAGACAGAATTTTTAAAGCTATTTACTACGCAAGTAGGACCATGGACAACGCTCAACAAAACTACACCACCATAGAAAAAGAGATGTTGGCGGTAGTTTTTGCATTTGATAAATTCCGAGCTTACTTGGTGGGTACGAAGGTGATTGTTTATACGGATCATGCGGCAATCCGATATCTTTTCTCCAAAAAGGATGCAAAACCTCGGTTAATTCAATGGATTTTGCTCTTGCAAGAATTTGATATTGAGATTAAGGATAAAAAAGGAAGTGAAAATGTGGTTGCCGACCATCTATCCCGCCTTGAGCAACCGCACGAGGTGATTGAGAGTCCAATAAAAGAATCATTTCCGATGAACAAATTATGCGTCTTGCGAGACATCATTACCTTGGTACGCAGATTTTGTTAATTACCTCGCGGGAGTTTTGCCACGGACTTGACTTCACACAAAAAGAAAAAATTCTTACATGATGTCAAGTTTTATTTGTGGGATGATCCGTTATTGTTCAAGAGATGCGCGGATTCTATCATTCGCCGTTGTGTTCCTAAGGAAGAAATTGGAGAGATTCTTCAACATTGCCATTCATCATCTTATGGGGGACATTTTGGGCCAACCCGAACCGCTGCAAAGGTATTACAATCTGGTTTTTATTGGCCAACATTATTCAAGGATTGTTATGCCTTTGTGAAAACTTGTGATCGATGCCAAAGGGTTGGTAATATTTCACGGCGTCATGAGCTTCCTTTGACAAACATAATGGAGGTGGAATTGTTTGATGTATGGGGTATTGACTTTATGGGACCATTTCCCGCGTCCTATGGAAATTTGTACATTTTGCTTGCGGTTGATTACGTCTCCAAGTGGGTTGAGGCGATTGCTACACCGACAAATGATGCTAAGGTAGTACTCAAATTCTTGCACAAGCATATTTTCACTAGGTTCGGTACTCCTCGAGCTATTGTAAGTGATGAAGGTACGCATTTTTGTAATAAATTGTTTAACAACCTTCTTGCTAAATTTGGTGTGCGTCATAAGATTGCGCTTGGTTACCATCCGCAATCTAATGGTCAAGCCGAAATTTCCAATCGTGAGGTGAAACAAATTCTTGAAAAAACGGTGAGTTTTAATCGAAAGGATTGGGCACAAAAGCTCGATGATGCTTTGTGGGCTTATCGCACGGCTTATAAAACACCCATTGGTATGTCACCGTATCGATTGGTGTTTGGTAAAGCGTGTCATTTGCCGGTTGAACTTGAGCATCGAGCTTATTGGGCAATTAAGAAATTGAATTTTAACTTGAAAGAGGCCGGTGAAAACCGATTACTTCAATTAAACGAAATGGAAGAATTTCGTCAAGAATCATATGAAAATGCCAAAATGTATAAGGAAAAAACGAAAAATGGCATGATCAAATGATTTTGCGACGTGAATTCTTACCCGGCCAACAAGTGTTATTGTTCAACTCTCGATTGAAACTTTTTCCAGGTAAACTCAAATCACGATGGTCAGGACCGTTTGTGGTTGAACGTGTGTTTCCATATGGTGCCGTCGAGTTAAGAGGGAACGATGGGAATTCGTTCCAAGTAAACGGACAAAGATTGAAACATTATTTTGGGAACGAAGCAAGGAAGATTTTAAATCTTCCACTTGGTGATGAAATTGTTTGATAAATGGTTTTATCATGATTTTGATGATTTTGTTTTATACCAAAACAATGGTTTTAAAGGTTGTCCAAATACTCCTAAATGATTTAAAATGGTTTTAATATTTTCCTGGAGTATAACTTCAAGTTTTATTTTCGACAAAATTGGACAACACTTTTAATGATTTTCTTAATGTATTTTTACACCAAAACAATGTTTCTAAATGTTGTCCTAATACTCCCGATCGGTCTAAAATGTTTTCACTATTTTTCTGAGTATTTCTTGAAGTCTATTTTCGATATAAAATTGGACAACACTTTTGTTTTGAGGTCAACCTGGTCGCCGTATATAGGGCAACCCGTGCACGAAAGTTGAGAAAAACAAAAAACTTCATGTTTGCGAGAAAAATGGTCGAGGCAACCTGGTCGCCCTATAGGGCAACCGGTGGGCGTCGACCGGCCGACCCCTTGGGCGGCCGGTGACTGGAGCAAAAATTGAAACAGAACATTTGCCCTTCGTTTTTTGAAGTTGTGCGACCGGTTGAAGTAAGGACGACCGGCCGAACCCGAACGTCGACCGGTCACCTGTGTAAATTTATATTCTCATTTTCAAACGTCTATTTGTGTGCTACCGTCGCCCTTAAGTTTGACAAAAAAATGTAACCGTTGTCAGTGACATATTTCCTTAATTTGTGGGATTGATTTCTAACAGACTCTTTTCTTCAATTGTCTTGCAATTTTTTACAGTAATTCATGTCCCCAAGAGGAGCCTATCATGTACAAGACATCTTCTATAAATAGAGGAAGAATTGAAGCAACACAATAAGAGAGAAAACTACAACACAACAAGATACACTCAAGAATACACTTGTTCTTACATTGTCTTATTTCTTGTTGTAATTTGCCTAGCTATTCACTTTCACATTCTTGAGGTCTAGGCTATTCTTGATTACACTTGCACTCTATTGTATTATCAATTATCGAGTTGTAATCTTGAATTTGTGGTCGCATTCAAACACAAGATATCCTTGTGAGTGTTCTTGTGGTAAGAACACACTTGGATGATCTAGGTGATAGGTGAAGAAGATTGTGGTAATCTTCTTATTGAGGTGTTGAAGAATTTGGTATTCTTCAAGGTTGAAGATTGTGGTAATCTTCACAAGGTGTCGTTGAAGGAAGATTGTGGTAATCTTCAAAGGGAGATTGTGGTAATCTCCAAAGGTGGTGTTGAAGAAGAGTGTGGTGCTCTTCAAGGTGTTGTAAGTTGAATTTGTATTAATTTTGGTAATTAATAAAATTCTTTTCTTTTCGAAATCCATCCCTGATCTTTTGGGGTGGTAGAGGATTAGGCCCTAGGTGGGTTGAACCTCTTTAAATCGACGCGTGTTGCTTACATTCCGCACCATTATTTTGTTTGAGCATTCGGTTTGAAAAAGAGGGCGAAATCGAAAAGATGGAGATAATCTATTCACCCCCTCTAGATTATCGTAGCCGCTTGGACTTACAAGTGGTATCGAGCCAAACTCTTTAGCAAGCTCGTTTCACATCGCGAGTGAAGAGAAACGATCGTCGGCTACTCTGACGAAGCTCAACTTTCCTAAGACCTCCACCACCAAGCCACCTCGGTTTGATTCCAAAAATTTTATATTTTGGAAAGATAGAATGGAATGCTATTTACAAGGTTGCGGGTTCGATATTTGGAACACCGTCATCAATGGAGAATCCATTCCGATGAAAGATACACCACACACCTCAAAAGGCTTCAAAAAGCTCAATGATGAAGAGAAGAAAATCATCTCCTTAAATGGTAAAGCTCTTAATATTTTACATTGTTCACTTACCACTTTGGAGTTTGATCATGTTGTAGGTATTCGGTCGGCACATGAAGTATGGCAAAAATTAGAAGCCATCTATGAAGTATATGCAAATGAAATGAGCAACTCAAAAGCATCTACTTCACAAATGGATACAACATCAAATTCAACAACATGGTATAAGCCTTCTACAACCTCCCATGATGAACAAGTTGAATAATGCCTCATGGGCATCGAAGAAGAAAACGAGGTAAGTTCTAAACCCTCTACTTCTTATGACAATGAATTGCAAAATGAATATAGTGACTTGCAAAATGATTATGATGAGCTACAAGATGAATTCCAAAACTTACTTGTTAAATACAAAAATTTGAAAAAGGAATTCATTGTTTTAAAGAATGATAAGGATAGTTTATTTACTTCCTATGAATCACTATCATGTGCTCACACCACCACTCTTGACAAGGTTAGAAACCTTGAGAAAGAAAATAGTACTCTTGTTGAGGATATAAATTGCTTGAAAAATGATTTATCTAAATCCAACTTGAGTACCGATAAGATGACCAATATTGTTGATTATTGTGATAATTCGAAACTAGAACTTGATCATAAGCCTAAGGGTGTCAATCACATGAAAAGGAATCAAGTCTCTAAGCACGTTGGTCATTATGCTCCTAGAATTATTACATGTTTTTATTGCGGTAAAAAGGGTCATACGGTAAATACTTGTCGGGCTAGAAATAGCTCCAATTATTGTTGGAGACCTAAAAGTCTCAAGACTAATCCCAAAGGACCCAAACACATAAGGGTACCACAAAACAATGTCATATTAGGTACCCGGCGAAATAATGATCGAAGAAAATTTATACCGCCAAGAAGACATCAAATGACCGTTTCATTTGATCAAAGAAGGAGAAACTATTTTCGACAAAGCCAATTTCAAGAAGAGGGTATAATCAAAAATGGGAAGAACACAATCCTTGAAATGGCAAAGACATCATCAACAAGATGATTTTCAAAGAAGAAGAGACTTTCAACAATGGGAAAGCAACAAACCTTGGAAATGGAGCAATCAAAGAAGTCATCATCAACAAAGTGACTTCTCAAGGGAAGATATCATCAACAATGGGAACGACACAACCCATGGAAATGGCGTAATTGGTAACCCGTATCTCCCTATTTAAATATGCATTTTATTTTGTTATTATGCATGCTTTTATTTATGTCTTAATTGCAAAATGAGTTTTCAAATATTTATTTTTTAATTAAGGTCTTCAATATATACTTGTGCTTTTAAAATATTTTTTAAAAAGAAGACCTTATATGATGTTTTTAAAACTCTTGTGCATTTTTGTAGACTAAAGTATGTTATCATCTTTTATGGATTTTTATGGCATGAGCTTACTTGTGATATCTCTTAGCCTACACTTTTATCATTATGATTTGTGCTAGATATGTTTTAAGAATTGTGTAGGATTTACATATTTTCACAAATGGCCATTTACGTCATTATTTGTCAAGAAAGGCATAAATTATCGAGGCACGTTTACTTGTGTTATTCTTACTCTTATAGACTCGATATATGTATTGCCATGTGCCTATGTGCTTGTTTTTCATAGTATTTCATACAAGTGCCATTAAGAGGATTTTTAGATTTTTTGAAAGGCACTATTCGATATTTGATTGCACATATTTGCCGTATCAATTCTTGTTCAAATACTTTTTTAAATAAGGTCTCAACTATATGCTTTCGGATTTTCAAATTTCAAAAGAGACCTTTTGTAGCTTTCTTAAGCTTATTTGAACTTGCATGATTTATTAGACTCTTGATGATCTTCTAAATGCATAGTATGTGTTTATTGCTTCATGGTCTATATATATAGTGTCTATTTCTACTATGCTCTTATGCAAGATATTTTTGTGATTGATGATTGAGGCATGTTTTTACACTTGGACTATTTTTTCTTGCTTATATAAGCGATGCCGTAATGAGTTTGTTAAGTTGTGTAGATGAGAATGAAGTACTCCAAATATTAGTTACCTCAAAATATTTGGATGTAAATGTTCTATTATGAACACCTTAGATCAATTGGATGGCCTATGATGATAGTGATGAAGAAGACAAAAGGGTATTCCTGAACAAACTCGATGACCAAGGCAACATTGGTCGAACTAAGGCGAGGTTAGTAGCTCGAAGGTATTTTCAAGAAGAAGGTAATTAATTTTTTTGTAACATTTGCACTCATAGAACATTTAGTAGCTATTTGCATTTTACTTGCCCATTCTTGTTTTAAAGAAAATTTCAAGCTTTACCAAATGGATGTTAAATCCAACTTTCTAAATGGTTTTATTCAAATATAAGTCTATCGGAGTCTAAAATTTTAGGCCAAATGATTTTTATAAAAGGCCTTGTACAATTGATAGACTTAGCTATTTTTACAAAATAATTTTACAAAAGGTAAAGTTGATACTACACTTCTTGTTTTGAAAAAGGGCAAAACATTTGTTTTTGTGCAAATTTTTTTTGTTGATAATATTTATGGTGCTACTAATGAATATTTGTGCAAGATATGTTTTTCTAAGTTGATACTAGGTGAGCTTGAGATGAGAATGATGGGGGAGCTCAATTTCTTGCTTGGACTACAAATTATTCAATGCCAAGAAGATGGTTATATAAGAACTCTTGAAGGAGTTAAGTATTGAAGGAAGAAGAACCATCTCAACCTCTATGGCTAAATATTGACAAAGGTTGAGAAAGGCATATCGGCCGACAAACAAACTCGAGGTATGTTTTCTTGTATTATTCCTATAGACTCGACATTCCATATGCCTTATGTCTATATGCTCGACTTCAAAAACTATCCCAACGAATCTCATTAAAGTGCCATTAAAAGAAATTTTCAAATATTTGAAAGGCACTTCTTCTTATGACTTGTTGTATCCAAAGTTTTAAAACGTTCTTATTTTTTTCGGGATAACAAGTTTGGTATCTATTATACGGTTATTCGTATTCAAAATTTGGTTCGTCATAATCGAACTAAACATATTGAGATTCGATATATTTTTTAAAGGGATTGTGATTTTTAACAAAAACTTGAGATGTGTTTAATTCCGTCTCAAGGATAACTCGCGGACTTTTTGATCGTTAATCGCCGAGTATTTTACCTCATTTCGAGCTTGATTATGACATAATGTATATTGAATGAGGTCTACGTTTGCATTTTGCACGTTTTTAAAACTTATGGGCGAAAAATCGGATTTTTGGTTGAAAATTCGGATTTTGGAAAAACAGACAGACAGTGGGCTGAAGGGGTTGAGGGCAACCGGTCGCCCTCAACGTCGACCGGTCGCCCTCAACCACGACCGGTCGCCCTAAGCGATATCTTGGATAAAAATGGTTCTGTCTTCAGCATTCGCAACTCTAACATATTTTGGCCATTTTTCGTCCCCTTTGCAAAATTCACACACAATTCACTTCAAATGAGTTTTGATGCATGAATTATATATTTTGGGGATTATCTAGCTCGATTATCATCATCATTGCTCGTCTTTACCGATTAAATGGTAAGAATTCTACTTCCTTCGCTCAATTGGGTTGAACCCTTGAGATTGTGACTTATTTGTTATATTGTTGATGGAAGTTTCATATGAATTTGATGAGCTTGTCATTTATGATGTATTGTTTTGTGTTTGAACTGATTTTGGTGATGAAAAACTTGGCTTGATTGCATTTACAAGGGCTATATATATCTTCTTCAATTTTTGACGCCCACCTAGTGTTCGATAAATTGTTTCAATGAAATATTCATCACCTACATGATTCTCTCGATTTCAAAAATCTTATATATTTATAGAGATCATGTTTTGCTTATCAAATGAGTTTTCATAAGCCTCTACAAGTCGTATGATTCGACTTTTCCCTCCTATTTGGCTTATAAGCTTCAATGTTCAAATAGCTCGATACATCGGTTTAGTTGTACACTTTGATATGAATATATGATGTATTTATCGTGCTAACATTCTTTTTGATGATTCCAAAGGGGGAGAAACAGGTGGAGAAACAGGTTATAAGCTCATTAGCTCATAAAAGCTAAGATAAGCTTAACGAAAAGAAGCTATAAGCTATGGCTTCATAAAGCCATAAGTTGTGGATCATATTTAGTCCACTTGGTGCATTATGGTTATGTATGAATCATGGTCCATTGGTTGTAGTATGGACTTATATACAGTTCTAATGATGTATCTTTGACAGGGGGAGCTTTTAAGTTTTTGATACTTAAGCTCAATATCGAAAAGCTAAGATTTTAGCTTATGTTGCTTCTATATTACTCTTGTTGTGCATGTTGATAGGGGGAGCATTTGCTATAAGTGTTTAAATATCTCTACTCCCATCCTTGTGTTTATATTACATGGAATGTTGTCGCTCACAACGGATAGTTCTTTTTAACCGGTAAAATTGTTTTGTTTTCAAAATCGCCTCTCAAAATTGTTTTGTTTTCAAAATCGGCCTTGTCAAATTGTTTTGGTTTGTAATCATCAAAAAGGGGGAGATTGTTTGATAAATGGTTTTATCATGATTTTGATGATTTTGTTTTATACCAAAACAATGGTTTTAAAGGTTGTCCAAATACTCCTAAATGATTTAAAATGGTTTTAATATTTTCCGGAGTATAACTTCAAGTTTTATTTTCGACAAAATTGGACAACACTTTTAATGATTTTCTGTTAATGTATTTTTACACCAAAACAATGTTTCTAAATGTTGTCCTAATACTCCCGATCGGTCTAAAATGTTTTCACTATTTTTCGGAGTATTTCTTGAAGTCTATTTTCGATATAAAATTGGACAACACTTTTGTTTTGAGGTCAACCTGTCGCCGTATAGGCAACCCGTACACGAAAGTTGAGAAAAACAAAAAACTTCATGTTTGCGAGAAAATGGTCAGGGCAACCGGCCGCCCTATAGGGCAACCGGTGGGCGTCGACCGATCGACCCCCTTGGGCGACCGGCACTGGAGCAAAAATTGAAACAGAACATTTGCCCTTCGTTTTTGAAGTTGTGCAACCGGTTGAAGTAAAGGGCGACGGTCGAACCCTACGTCGCACGGCCGCCTGTAAAATTTATATTCTCATTTTCAAACGTCTATTTGTGTGCTACGGGCCGCTTAAGTTTGACAAAAAAATGTAAATTGTGCGGAGACATATTTCCTTAATTTGTGGGATTGATTTCTAACAGCTCTTTTCTTCAATTGTCTTGCAATTTTTTACGTGAAATTCATGTCCCCAAGAGGAGCCTATCATGTACAAGACATCTTCTATAAATAGAGGAAGAATTGAAGCAACACAATAAGAGAGAAAACTACAACACAACAAGATACACTCAAGAATACACTTGTTCTTACATTGTCTTATTTCTTGTTGTAATTTGCCTAGCTATTCACTTTCACATTCTTGAGGTCTAGGCTATTCTTGATTACACTTGCACTCTATTGTATTATCAATTATCGAGTTGTAATCTTGAATTTGTGGTCGTCATTCAAACACAAGATATCCTTGTGAGTGTTCTTGTGGTAAGAACACACTTGGATGATCTAGGTGATAGGTGAAGAAGATTGTGGTAATCTTCTTATTGAGGTGTTGAAGAATTTGGTATTCTTCAAGGTTGAAGATTGTGGTAATCTTCACAAGGTGTCGTTGAAGGAAGATTGTGGTAATCTTCAAAGGGAGATTGTGGTAATCTCCAAAGGTGGTGTTGAAGAAGAGTGTGGTGCTCTTCAAGGTGTTGTAAGTTGAATTTGTATTAATTTTGGTAATTAATAAAATTCTTTTTCTTTTCGAAATCCATCCCGGATATACTGGGGTGGTAGAGGATTAGGCCCTAGGTGGGTTGAACCTCTTTAAATCGACGCGTGTTGCTTACATTCCGCACCATTATTTTGTTTGAGCATTCGGTTTGAAAAAGAGGGCGAAATCGAAAAGATGGAGATAATCTATTCACCCCCCCCTCTAGATTATCGTAGCCGCTTGGACTTACAGAAATTTCTTGAGTCCAAATAGTTGAGTCCGGCTAACGACTATAAATTTAGCGCTTCTTGGGAGGCAACCCAAGTGGTTTTCGTGTGATCGAATTTTGTGTGATTTTATTTTCTTTTAGTTTAGTGTGTATTTATTTGAATTTTGGTGTGATTTTTGTGTAAATTAATTTGTGTGTGATTTGGAATTTTTGATTAAATTAAAAAAAAAAAGGGGGAAAATACGGGCGGCGCCATGGCAGCCAAGACAGAGCGGAAAAAGAACGAACGAAGTGTGCGGCGGGCGCCCATGCTCGATGGTTTCTTCAGGAACAAATTGTCTGCGGGCGCCATTTGGTTGGTTCTTTGTGATTAAAGGGTGAGTTAGCCTCAATTTTTTTACCTTACAAACATAACACACACACACGCCTATCACACGCCTATCTTCTTTCTTCAACAAAAATCCCACCTAGCATTCACTTATACACCATTCAAGTGGGCAATTGAGCAACTTAATCATCATCTTCATCTTCTTCATCAATTGGGTAAGTGAGCTTCAATTGTACACCAATTTTCTTCAAATTTTCAAGCTTAGGTTAAAAATGTGGGAATTTTCATTATCATTATAATTTCGAAATTCTTGATAAATTGTGATGATATATGAATAATATTGTGCTTGAATTGATTGGTGTTGAAAAATGGGCATGAATTGAATTTCAAATTTGGTGAACATCTCTTCTTTGCATATATGCCTACAAGGTGTTTGTTAAAATGCATCAATGAAAAATATTACACCTAGGCATTTGATTCTTGTCATCATTGTGCACTAAAGGTTATTTGATCATGAATTGATGACAAAGATGCATAATTCTTGAGTTGTTGCAAAATTCTAACCACTAACTCGTATTGTGCGTCCTATGTGCTATGTTGCTTGTGTCATTTTTCAGGTGATTTTCAAATCAATCACAATGCCAAGAACAAAGAATGCAAGCAAGGGCAAAAAGGTGGCGAGTACCTCCGAGGAATATGATACTAGTCGTTTCGTAAGCTTAGAGGCACAAAATCTTTTTTATGAGAAATTAAGCACAAAGAGCATCACCGCGGAACGGGGGTTACAACCGGGGCCAAATGATGGTGAACTTGCACAAATGATACATCAGAAGCAATGGGAAAAACTTTGTGCACAACCTAGACCATTTGCACCGAATATAGTCAGAGAGTTTTATGCAAATGCAAAGGCCAAAAACGGCTATAAGTCAGAGGTTTTCGTATGTGGAATAGACAAGGTATACACTCATGCAGTAGCGATAAGAGAATATTATGGACTCCCGGAGGTGGATCACTCACCATACGTTGAATTTATCTCGCAACCACCGAGTATGGAGGAGATTTGTAATACCTTATGCCGGCCTGGAACTGTGGTACGTCATATAAAAGTTGTGGGAGGTGCTACTGCTTTTCCGAAAATGAGTCTTAGTCGATATGGGCGAGCTTGGTACCACTTCATATGCAACAACTTGATACCAACCAAGCATGTTAGTGATGTAACTAAAGAACGAGCTCATCTTCTATATGCCATAGTTATTGACATACACCGACCCAACCGTAATTATTGCAACGTCCCTTCATAACAAAATGCTACAACCCAAAACAGGGGGACTAATCTTACCGAGTTTAATTTGTGGGTTATGTAAAAGAAGGGTGTTACATGGGATAACTCCGAGCCATTGGAAAATCCAAAGGGACCCATAGATTCGCTACTATTGCTTCTTATGACGAGTGGGCGGTGGTGTGCCTAATCCGGCGGGGTGCGGGATATATTCTTCATCCCGAATTTGCTCGCCAGCCTATCGAGCCTGATACTCATGCCCAACCACGAATATTGACGTTCCATCCGGTTCAAATGCAAGACGTTCTCGTTCTAGACGCTCACATAACAGCTCTTGACGCACTAGTTCGCAAGTACGAGAATTGAGAAGGGCTTTTGTAGCGGAGCAGCGCGCCACAGAGCGGCACGAGAAGAATATGAGAATGAGCACAACCGAATACTTGCCCGGATATATAGCCGACACACCCGCAATTCCAGCCTTCCCAATACCACCACCACCGGCCCTATTGCTCATTTTTCACCACACGACTCGATGAGGAGTCCTAGGCGCCCGCCATCGTGAAAGTTTTCTCACTCTCCATTGAGGACAATGTTCAATTTAAGTTTGGGGGTGTAATCATTTGTGTCTTTTGAGTCGTGTCGAGTCGTGTCAAAAAAAAAAAAAATCGAGTTGAGTCGAGTCGGGTAGTTTGTTGAACTATAGAACTAAATGACTAAGTAGATTTGTTGATTGCGAGTTGAACTCATCACGAAAGCATGCTTTTAAGTGGTGATCTATATTTTGCTTCATTGATTTCATATTCATGCATAATTCTGTAACTTATTTGAAAATGATTAATGAAGTCGAGTGTTGCTTGTATGATCCCACCGGATTCTAGAACTTGTTTGATCACTAATTGAGGCGAAATCCTAGGTGAAATAACATAAGGAAATGATTTAGGCCATCTTTGAATAAAAGCTAGAGCCAAAATGACTACCTTTGTACGATATAATTTCACTAGTGTCCCCTTTTGAGCCTATTAAACCTTATCTTTGGCAACCAATTGTTTTTACCTTGAGCTTACATGTGAAAATCCTAATTACCCATCACTCATACACACAAAATGATTGAAGGTTGAGGAGGATGTAATAAGTAAGGTAGATGTTCATTCGCATGAAGTTGCCGAGAAAAAGAAATAATGAAACCCCATGTGTTAAAATATGCAAAAGACCAAGTTTGGGGGTCTCGAAAAAAAAAATTGTTGAAAATAGAGGCTCGTAAAGGGAGAATAATTGAAAATTCAACAAAAGTGAAGGTAGCCATGTTGTTTGGCAATTGGTGATTTGAAGAGGTAATTGTGTGTTTGGGTGAATTGAGCCACTTAATCCTAAATTTTCCTACCCGACCTTAAGCCACATTACAAGCTTTGGAAGCCCTATTGATCCATGTGTTATATTAGCCTACATTAGTGGAGATTAGTGGGAATAACAAGCCTATGGAATCCGGTAGTTATTATCTTTTGATACATAGAAGTGGATCATCTTGATAACGTTTGATTGCGTAAATCAATTTGAATAATGTAAACGGAATTTTCATGAATATTCAACACTTTTGATCACAATGTTAAAATGCATGCTTGATTGATAGTGAAATGAGTTTTAGACAAATTTTATTGGTTTATGGAGTTTTGTAGTTGCTTGTGTTGTTGTATTGTTTGTCTTTCATTTTGGAGTTATAATTGTTTGAGGACAAACAATAGCTTAAGTTTGGGGTATTTGTTAAGTTGGTATTTTACCAACTTATTTGAGTATTTTAGATTAGAATTTGGTTTTATTTTGGGTGTTTTTAGAGTCTTTAGAGTCCAATTTATTTCAAATAGTGTCGATGAAGAGTCACTACTGATTTGGTAGCCGAGAAATGAAGAAAACGATGAAAAACGGCGCAAGAAAGAGGAAATCGCGTGTGAGAAACGAAAAATCGCACTTTGACCCAAAGACGGGCGGCGCTGCCGCAAATAGCAGGCGTCTGCGTGCGAGCTTGGAGCAGTATTTGGCGCCGCCTTAACGCCCGGCGCCCTGCAGCCGCCGGCGGAATAAATGGACGATGCGGGTGGCGCTGCAGCAGCGCCGGCGACAACTTGACTTGACGACGCCGCTGGCGCCGCAGCGCCATGCGCGGCGCCCAGCCACCGTGCGATAAATGGCACGTAATTGCTGGCGCGCATAGCCTTCATGCGCAAGCCCCGCGCCGGGGCGGAAAATCCTATGTTCACCTACCCCCTTGGACTTTTGTGTACTATAAATACCATCCTTGGGGCTTGAAATGAGGGCATCTTGGAACCCTTGGGAAGGCAATAAACACAAAACTACAAGACAAGGAAGAAGAATTTGAGCATTTTGAGAAGAATTTGGAGAAAGAAGATTGGAGGCTTCTATCATCTAGAAATAGAGAAGATCCCTCAACTCTTGTTCTTATTTTGTTGCTTTCTTCATATCTTGTAAGATGTATTGTTGTATTTTCATGGATTCATTTTCTTTAATCATGAGCTAAACACTATAATTCTAGAGGATTGATGTAATCTATGTTTGAACTTATGTTTTGAGATTGTGGTTTGTCAATCTAGATCTATCAATTTATTTGTGCTATTTGGATCTATTGCTTCTAAATTACTTGATCAATAATTTAGATTGTTTGGTGTATTTGATTTGACACTTGAGAGAGGTAATTGAATACATGACCTTGGAATAGCATAACATAGGATTTCATAGAATTGAGAGATTTGTGAATCCTTTGAAGTCATTTATCAAGATTCATAGCTTTTATTGAGATTTTGATTGGTGATTTTTATAGAGATATTGATTTCCCAATTGAATCTAAAATCATTGGCACTTGAGAGAGGAATGATTATTGTAGAAATCTTGACTTATAAATTGATAATTGATGATTGATAAACCATATTGACAACATAAGGGATAACTAGATTCATCATACCTCTAGAATTCATTTAATCATTTGGATAAACTCATTGATATTTTTATAGTCTTAATTTATTTTTAGAATTTTTAGTATAATCAACTCCATCAACTATTGAATTTCTAAATAAAGTTAGACTACTATATTATAGTACTTAGCAATAATTCGATAATTATTCCCTGTGGATTCGACAACCTTACTACTCTATATTAAAACTTGACACCGTAGACTTGCGGTTAGAAAATTCTCTAACAAGTTTTTGAAAAAAAAAAACGCCCGGGCATGGGCGCTGCGGTCTTATTTTTAGCCCTTTCCGGTGGTGCAACAATAGGTATGCGGTCTTCATCATCACCGATTCCTGCCATTTTTGTGAATTCGATTCTTCGTGCGGCTCTAATCTTTCGAAGCGTTCTTTCAATTTCTGGATCAAATAAGATTAAATTAGCACTTTTATTTTTTCGCATCAACAAGAAAACACAAAAATGACAATGACCCTATTGTAACAAAAGAAACCAATCTAAATTAAAGTAAAACTACTAAGTAATAATATTAGCGCAAATAAGATGAATTACTCCCCGGCAACGGCGCCAAAAACTTGTTCGCCTTATTTTTAGCTTCACCGCAAGTGTACGGTGTAGTTTATAGAATAGGGTAAGCAAGGTCGTATCCACGGAGACTAATAAATTAAGCCCAAAATACATGCAAAATACATGTCAATCACAAAGTAGGGTTCGTCCAAATGGCAAAGTATGACTTCGGTCAATGGCAAAGTATATGTATGGCTTCGGCCAATGGCAAAGTATATGTAAGGCTTCGGCCAATGACAAAGTATATTTGTGGCTTCGGCCAATGGCAAAGTATATGTGTGGCTTCGGCCAATGGCAAAGTATATGTTCTCGAATTCATTAAATTATGTTATTTTATATTTAATTTGGACAATTAGAATCCCTACTGAGTATGAGTTACTCACCCCTATTATTCAAACTATTGTCAGATTGAAAGGCTGGATGCGTTGTCGATGTTGGGGATAGCCGAAGACTTTACACTTTAGTTATTTAACTTTTTGAATTATTGACTGGTTTTCAAATTCAAACAAATGCGATGTACTATCTCTTAATTTATTATAATATTATTAATATTAATTTTTAATCTTAGCTAATACTCTAAAGTTGCTTATTTTAAAATTATTCATTTTAAACTTGAGTATTGCTTCCGCTAGAATTATCTATTTTATTTTAAAATATAAAAAAAGGTAAGTGGTGCAATTTTTATAATTAGACAATGTTTTATAAAATCAGAGTAGCGCAGCGAAAGTATGATGTATTTTTGGATTTATTAATAAAATAGTTCCATTTGTTTTTGAGATGTGTATTATTCGTTCGCATTTACATACACTTTCTTATTATATTACGTTTAAAAGAAATTAAATGCATTTTGTATTTTAGTAACGCCAAAAAAAACCCTTTATAAAAAGTGGGGCGTTACATCATCACTACACATTGGAATTGTTAAACTAATTTTTCTATGATGGATTACCGCATAATTATCAATATATGGTTGACAATGCCGCTGGGGGTGACATGGGTGTACATACATCACATGAAATTTATGATATTCTAGAGATGATGAGCGATAACTCACAACAAAAGATTGCCAGAGGCAAATGGGCTGTCGTGAATGAAGTAGCTCCGAGCTACGATGTGACAAAGCAATTGGTTGAATTGACTAATCAAGTACAATTGTTGGCTATAAGGGGACATCGACCTGTCCTCCCCTCTGCCGAGTCTTGCGGGATTTGTGGCGAATATGGTCATGGGGCCAACGTTTGTAATGCTATCTCTCAGACGTACAATTCAGGTTGGCGGAACCATCCGAACTTTAATTGGGGCAA
The DNA here is from genome assembly GCA_016081115.2 of Rehmannia glutinosa. Classification (NCBI taxonomy): domain Eukaryota; kingdom Viridiplantae; phylum Streptophyta; class Magnoliopsida; order Lamiales; family Orobanchaceae; genus Rehmannia; species Rehmannia glutinosa. The sequence continues at coordinate 130,030,891 of CM071926.1, forward strand.
TTCACAAAATCCCTCTCATGTCTATCCGAGGCCACCGCATCCTCAAGGCCAGCCACTCAACCAATCAAGGGCTCCATCTATTAAAGAAAGTTTGAACTCCTTTATTCAGGTCAGTCAGCAAACACAAGAAGGTAATAATAAGCGGTTTGAATCTATAGAAGCTTCATTTAAGCGTCTTGAGACTCAAGTTGGTGAATTGGTGACTCAAGTTGGTGAGATAGCTCGATATGTCTTCAAGCAAGACACACTTCCTAGTCAACCAGCGCAAGCTCAATCCATTATCGTTCTTGAATTTGGTGAGATTTTTATCATGAGATTGAGATTCCTAATTTTATTGTCTCGTCTAACCCTGTAGGTATCGCGAAAATAGAAAAGGAAGTTAATGAAAGTGAAGAAGACGTGAATATGGAGACAAGTACGGGATCGCCTTCCCATAGTCTTTCTACTCCGTCCCTAAGTCCAAGCCCAAAACACGATCGAGGTAGATTCACTATCAATATTTCTTTTGGGAATGGTAAGGAAGTCACATGTATGCTTGATCTTGGAGCTGGAATTAACCTTATGCCTTACTCTACCTTTACACAATTAGATTTAGGGGAATTGAAGTTCACTGAGTTATGTCTGCAATTTGCTGATAGGTCCATTAGGTATCCTACAGGTGTTGTTGAAAATGTTTTAGTCCAAGTAGGTGATCTTAAAATTCTCACTGATTTTGTTGTTTTAGATATGGAAAAGGATAAAGGTAATCTTAAAGATCATACTATATTGTTGGGTAGCCCATTCATGACAACCACTAATATTTTGATCGATGTCAAAAATAGAAAACTCAGTATGAATATCTTGGGCGAATCTGTAATGTTTTCAATTTTTGATATAGCTCGTAATTCTGCTTGTGCCTTACATGATAATTTTATTGTTGACTCTGCCGATTCTGCTGTGAAAGATAATTTATGGCAGGAACATAATGAAATTCAACCAGATAAAAATTCTAAAGTCGTCAAAAAGGTCTGGCTCGATGACCCGCCATAATTTTCTTAGTTGATATTGTCAAGCTAATGATGTTAACAAAGCGTTTCTTGGGAGGCAACCCAAGCATTTTTTTTCCCTTCGTGTGAGTTTGCATGTGTTGTTTGTTCCCTTCACATGGCTTTTGTAGATTTGAGGCGGATATGACTATGGTGTCATTTATCGATCTTTGTATTTTCAGGGACGTATCTTTTTCCTTCTCTTTTTATACATTGAGGTCATTGCATGATTTAAGTGTGGAGGGGACGATTAGTCATTGATAAAATATGATGGTTGCATGTGGCTATGTTTTTACTTTGCCTAGTGATTATCCCAAGTTTAATAATAGTGCTGTTTAGTCAACTTGAAATTGATGTATTAATTTGTGTTTCAAATATGAAATGACTTTGTGAACTTGATACGTAGGATTTGACTAAGTCGTGAATTAGCCTTTGTGGCGAACGAATTAGGTGACGGTTAAACAATAGTCCGAGTTGTGGGGCTTGAATTACGAGATTTCATTGATGTGAATTAAGTTAAAACCCTATTTTGATTTGTGTGTACACAAAATTAATAGCCTTGCGGAAAAAAAATGCACTATATAGCTATAAAAAAAGCATTATAGAGCTATATCAAAAAAAGGTGGAACAATCGAGATTATACTCCGCTGGTTGAGTTGCTTAGTAACTAGGAGCATTCATGAGCCCCATGTTTGACTTTTACGTAAAACGGCGGCTCAAACATGAGTATGGGAAACCACCCTAGGAGCCTTTAGAAAACATCCGAATACCTAGTGGAATAATATCTCGGGAGTTCTGGAAGCAAAAAGAAAAAAAAACATGGCTAGTAATTGCGTGGTTGGTTGTGTGAGTAAAAGGGTTACAACTTTTGACACAAATTTGAAATTTAGTAAGGAAGGTCAAACACTTTGATTAATATTTAATTTGAGCCAAGTGAGTTTACGGCGGAGGTCGGGGATCAATGAGAAATAATCCGAGGTAGATGGAAAATGGTGTTATGAATTAATTGATTCCCAAATTGGACATAATATTTTTTGTTGGGTGTATTGGCATTATTATTTGCTTGAGGACAATCAAAAGGCTAAGTGTGGGGAAGTTGTTTTGCATGTTTTTGTGTGTATTTTGTGTGATGATTTATATATATTTTTGGTGTATTTTATTTGAATTTGCATGTTTTAGTGTTATGTTGTGTTATTTTATTGAGTTTTTAGGTTTTGGTGGAAAAAACAAGTTTTGGAGCAAAAAACGTTAAAAAGTCATTTCACGCAACTACGGCCAGTCATCGTATTTTGGATGTATCGTTCTCATCCAAAGCCCAATTGACATGATTCATGCACCATTAGAAAGATAATTCAAAGTTCTACAATGTTTATCCTGCTACTAAATGCAAATGAAGACGTTTAGATGGGTTAAAATCATGTACAAGGCAAAATAATATGTCAAAATCTCGGAAATAACACGTCTTGGTATTTTGGCCATAACACTCTTTAGAAAAATTATATTGAGGTGATTCAAGTGGCTATGGAAAGCTAAGAGATAGAGCTACAATTCATAAGAGACATCAAGATGAAATTACGATGTTTAAAGGCCACGCTTGTGATTTCTTGCACGGCACAAAGAATGCACCAAAGAAAGCCAGACTGTGACTTGCTAAACACGAAATTTTTGATTTTTTTTTATGATTTTTGGCTCTTGCACCTTATTTAGGACTCTAGGATTATAAATAGGACTTTGGGAGCCCCTATGTTTGACACACTTTCATTTATAGCACTTCTAAACTTTAGTTTTTGGTATTTTTCTCTTGTTTTTCATCATTGGCATTGCTTGAGTTTTTCCCCTTGATGTTATTTTGTTTCTTAATCAAAGAGTAGAATTTCTTCATCTCTTTTGTCTGATTTCAATTGTTGGGTGATTATTATTGTTGCATGATTGTGTTTATGATTGTTTTCTTCCCTTCAATTGAGATTATGATCCATCCCCAAGCATGAACTAATTTCCTTGTTCTAGGATTAGGATGATTTGATTCAAACAAACAAGCATGAATATTGATTAATTGATTTGCTTTCATGAATGAATTGATTTACTTGATAATTGATTGTCTGATCAACTTTTGATTATTTTGGGGGAATAATTGAGATCGATCGAAGATATTATTCCTGGACTAAATTTATTCAGGGGGTTAGATATGAATCAGAAATGTATTATCTAACCCCGGGCTTAATAAAAATAGCAAATTATGTTGGGATAGCCGTAATTTGTGAATACGTGAGTTATCAAATCTAGACCTAGTCTTTACATGTTTGTTATATTTGTTAACCGCATGATCAATTAATTGATATTCTACTTGCAAGTTTGATGAGATGAATCCAAAATCCTAGACTTTTTTCCATATCTTTTTTCTCCAAGTTTAATCCTGCTTAGTTTTAATTCGTCTTTTTAATTTTTTTTTTTTAGTTTATTTAAATCAAACAAATCTGGTTAGAGTGTTTAGGATTTATTTTCTGTCAATTGTATTGCATAATAATTATTTGCCGGCTAAGTCTTCCTTGAGAATGATTTGTGGTCAACTTGCTATCCTACAATTGATCTCGTTCTCTTGCGAGGATTGTTAGACTTTTATAGGTGTTTAGCGGTCGAACATATACAATTATACTCCCTTATAAATGGAAAAAATGCCCCATTGACCAATTATTGTCTTTTTTATTAAAAAGTAATACATTATAAATTTTCTAGGTTAATAAATCTTTAATCTTAAAGTGCGATTTTCTCATTTTTTTCCTTAAACATCTTGTCAATTATCCGCTCACATAATATTGTCAAATTCGATTAATAAAATATTAATAGATATTGTCTATGAATAAAAGTACAATTAGATACCGCCAATTGTTTTACCAAGGCTCAATTTTAAAAAAAAATCCAATCAATAGTCCGTTGTATCTATAAGATTGATTAGAAAAATAATAAATCCTTATTGCATCTATAGGATTAAATATCATCAATATATTAATTATATACAACAAATATAATTTTGGCAACCACGTTACATGAAAATCTTGGATTTCTATTGCTTTAATCCAACACAATATTGTCTTCCATTATGCTTTATAATTGCATCAATTTGTTTTTTGTGTGTACCCTTAATAAAATTGTTCCAAAGCTTCATAGGTATAGTCTGTTGATAAAAAAATATATCAACAAAAAAATATCACCACTAAATAAACCTAAGATATCACGAACTTGCACGCAGACACACGCGCGCGTGCGCGCACACACACACACACACACATATATATATATATATATATATATATATGTGTGTGTGTGTGTGTGAATAAATACTTACCAAGTGAGGTTTCTTTATATGTGACTTTGAGAGAATCAATCGAAAAGTTGGATTCTCAACAACATCCCCCTTAATGTCATCATCGTCAGAATCATCGATGCATGTTGCACACGTTTTAATTAAATCAATTAATTAATCAATTAATTTATAATTAATTGATTAATTATATATATATATATATGATTTAAAATATAATATATTACCTGAACTGATATCAAATACACGTATAGACGGGTACACATCGATTCTATCACATGAATCATCATTAAAAAATATTAACACATCAAAAATGTGGTTGGCACGATAAGAGAAAATCAACACTTTACTATCTGAAATTTCGTTATCATGGACGAATTTGCTCCATCCATCCGTAAAATAGAACACGCCATAGGGGTTGGCCATTTTGACCGTCCAAGTGTGTACGTTCATATTATGCATGTTACAGTTTTAATGGTGTAAGACCATTAAATTGACTGCCGAATTTGCATGAAAGACGCTGACACAAAAAATTTAATGCAATTACAATAAGCAGATAGAAGTTTATTGTCGAATCAAAACTATAAAACTAATAACCAAAAAAAAGATGTTGTTGAATCATAACAAAACAATAATTGCCTAATCAAAACTATAAACTAATAACCAAAAAAAAATGTTGGCGGGGATCGAAGTTTATATATATGAACATAAAATGTATGTTGACATAAAATCTTTCAATATGAAATATGTTAGTATGGGGAATAATAAGAAATAAACAAATCATACAAAAAACAACTTAAAAAAAAAATACAACAAAACTATCAGGAATAATCAAAAAGGAACTCACCAAACATTGACCGTACAAATCTACAATATAGTTTATATAACAACTCTTGTTTATTACAGAATTCAAGTTCAATACTGTCGATATTGGCGGGACACTTGATGAAAACGAAAACAGAGGGGAACGTGAAGATGAAACTATATTTGATGGTTATGCTTCGAATTTAGGATCAACAATATCAAAGTGTTTCTCTAATGCAATTTAAGTAGTATAAATATAAGAGGATTTAGCATAAATAATAAACTGCCAAGAAAATCTCTAAACACAAAATCAATTATTATTTCAATGGTGAAAGATATATAAAATCATAATTCGTCTATTTTAACTATTATTACATAATTTACGAAAGTTTGAATAGCCATCGGTATTTAAAACTTGATTAATTAATACAATAATTTACAAAATTGCATTGACACCATTGAAACAAATAAACAATATATTTGATGAAGATATGATGTATAGAATCTACACATCATTGTAATATATATTTAAGAAGAACTGACATATACTAATATCAATTATGGTGAAATAATATTTATAGTTTTTAAAATCTATATATTGTACATATAGATAGAATCTATACTATAGACTCACTTTTGGTATAAAGTAAAAATACTAGTAAATAAAATTTTCCTAATTTTTATACATATAAAATAGGAATACCATTTATGATATTTTCCTAATTTATATACATATAAAGTAGAAATACCATTTATAATCTTCTTTTCTTATAATATTTTCCTAATTTATATAATTACAACAATTTTCTTATAATATTTTCCTAATATAAGAATTTATAATAGTTACCATTTATCATGTTTACAATTATTTCCTAATATAATAAGCAAAAAGAGCGGGAAAATAAAAGTTTCGGACTTCTGCGATTATATATACTAGTAATCCCGCTCGTGCGTTGCACGTGCATTGTTATTTTAAGATTATTAATTTATAATGAAACTATCTATTAACAATGAGTTGGTATTTATTTCTTTATTTCAATAATAATATCATATAAAGTAAATAAACATAAATATTTGTATATCAAAATTTTATTTTTAATTATAGACTTAAATGTCAAATTCACCCCGTTTATATTTATCTCTAAATATATGCATATTTCTATATTGATATTATATTTGTCACTCTATTTCTCACACACATGCTACCTCTCTATAGAAAAATTATTATATACCAGTGAGTCGTATATTTTCGTATTAAACTTGTATTGATGAAAAAAAAGTAATACTTGATATTATAATCAAATATTTTCTTCACAACAATGTAGTAATAAATCTATCAAGTTTCCAAAAATAATGTTATTGAAGGTATGTAATTTACAAATTACGAAAAACTTCCTTATATACAAAATTTGTGGTTTTGTTGCTACATTTATTCGCATCATCACAAATTAGATTTTTAAACCCTTAAGATTAGTCACATTGGATGCAACAATGTAAAATTGATCATGGTTGAATACTGTTTTCTTTAAAAGAAGTCCAACATGTGAGAGAGAGAGAGAGAGAAAGAGAGAGAGAGAGAGAGAGAGAGAGAGAGAGAGAGAGAGAGAGATTGTCCTTGACTTTTGTTGATGACCATCGCATATGAAACGATCAAAGGAAATTGTCTTTGTTGGAACTTAAAGGCAACCTTGGATTGGATGAAATCATTGTCATTTGAGGAATTAATACCTTTAGACCCTCATTGTTTCCTATAAGAATCTTTGCCTCCAAAACATGATCACCAAACTTTGTCACAACCAGCCAAATGCTATTGCACAAACCAAGTTAACGGCATATACTCCTCAACAACATCACTGGAGTTTCAACATTCAACTTTAACTCATGATATGGCACTCCAGAACACCTAATTGTGTTCAAAATCTCTTATGTATGCACATTCTGTAATAGATCAACATTTGAATCTGATTAGTCATTTATTAACAATAATAGTAAAAATAGCACTAAAAACTTGTACCAATAAGAATATATTTTCTATTACGGACAATACATTTAACGAAATATAATAATACTTACATTACGATCTTTAAAAACACAGTCAAACTGAACATCTCTTCTTCCGATAAAAGGCACATCATACGCCCTTATCAAACGAAGTTTAAGTGTCCAAAGTGTTTAGATGGATTTATGTCCTTGACCATGTTGAACATCGGTGTCATTCCTAGACCTGATAGGTGCAATAAAAATCATAAATTATTTAATTGAAATCTATCTATAAAATAAAGAACATTGTTAAAAAAAATCATGTGATCAATCCCCATATAATGAAGTTTTGTTATTCAACGAAACACAAGAATATATTGATAAGATGATAATTACATAATTATTTAATATAAGTATACATATACTTAATTTAATTATATATATATATATATATACATCAATTTAATAAGTCCAATAAGCGGAAAAAATATTAACAAAAAAATCTCATCAATGAATATACTTTAGAAATCATGAATTTGCATATAAAAATCTATAAAAAAAAAGTATAAACTCACCAAGCGATGTTTTTCTACATGCGACTTTGAGAGAACCAAATAAAAAGTTGGATTCATAACAGTTCCACTTCAATGTCATCATCATTCGATTTATCGCTTTCTGTTCCACACATATTAAATAAATTATTTTATAGTTAAATAAAAGTATCATCAACATATGATAATTAGATTGTCAAATTACCTAAACTGATATCAAAAACACGTATAGTTGGATACATTAATTCCATCACATGCATCATCATTAGTAAATATTGACACATCAAAAGTGTGATTGACATTTAGTGAAAACCAACAATTCACCATCTAGTATCGTGTTATCATGAATAAAATTGGCGCATCCATCCGTATAATAGAATACGTCATAACGGTTTATCATCTTGTATGGATGGCAAAATCCCCGCGGGGAACCATCCCTATTTGTACTCGAATAAATTGGGACAGGGAATCTCCAATTAATTCGGGGATGGGAGCGGGTATGGGGATTCCCCGCTTTTTTGAAACTGGGGATGGGAACGGGATGGTATTTATATCCCCCGTCCTCGCCCCCGATTAGATGAAACGGGGATTCTCCATCCCCGTCCCTGCTCATCGAAATATATATATATATATATATATATATATGTATAATATATTATTAATATTAATTATTTTTATATTTTTTATTTTATTAAATTATAAAATTAAACCCTAAATTTATGTGTTTTATATTGTAATGATTTTTAATTTTTAAAATTACAAGACTTTGTATTTTGAAAATTGTTGTATTTAATTTGTTAAAATATTTTATATTGTGGAGTTATTATAAGATTAGCTGGTGATTATGATATTTTATCTATTTTAATTAATAACTATTTTAAGTAAAAAATATTTTTATTATTTATAAATACAAAACAGAGACCCCGAATCCTCGTGGGGACCCCGTCCCCTAACGGGGATCCCCATCCCCATACCACATGCCCAAAATGGGGAATGGTATGGGGATGTTATTTGAAATGGTATTTGGGGAATGGTATTCGTTCACAATATGCAGATCACAATTTAATGATGTGAAACCATTAAGATGAAGCCCGAATTCGGATGGAAGACGTTGACATAAAAAAAAATTAATTACACTTTGAAGAGTTAATGACATGACAACATATTCAGTTAACTAAAATTAAAAAATTATTGAAGAGACGTATTTTAATCGATAAGCTTTGTAATGAATTTATAATGAAACAATATAATAAGCTAAAATTCCAATAAAATATCACATGAATAATAGGAAAAAAAACTAATACTATAATAATAATAATAATAATAATAATAATAATAATCAAAGAATCAGTATTAGGAATAATTAAAAATATACAAAACATAATTCAAAATATAACTTAAAAAATACAACAAACCTATCAGGAATAATAAAATAAGAAAAAATATTTTTTATTAAACTCACCAGAAAACATCCATACAAATCTACAATATAGTTTATATTAAACTCTTGATCAGTGCGGAATCCGAGTTCAATACTATCGATGTTGGCGGGACATTTAATGAAGATGGTAATAGGGAAACGTGAAGATAAAACCATATTTGATGGTTGTGCTTCGAATTTAGGATCAACAATATCGAAGTGTCTCTCTAAAGCAATTTAAGTAATATAAATATAAGAGGATTTAACATAAATAATAAGCTGACAAAAATTTTCTCAACAAAATCGATTGTTAATTCAATAGTAAAAGATACGAAGATTTTAAGGGCATCTCCTTTTAATTATTTTGCCGAATAGAATAAAAAAATTATTATTCATTGAGCAGTTTAAAAAAGTTTGAATAGTTACTTGGAAAAAAACAATTAATACTTTAAATATACAAAAAAATTCACCGTCCACTATTGAAACAGAGACTATATATTTTTTAATATATGAATAATATATATGAATAGAACATAGCCATAGTAATAATAATAATGCCATTTATAATATTAATTATTCATAATCAAAGACTATATATTTTTTTAAATATGAATAATGTATATAGATATAATTGATCGCAGAATCACTTTTGGTATAAAGTAGGAATACCATTTATAGTATTTTCCTAATTTATCTATATATATAAAGTAAGAATGATTTATAATGTTTCCCTAATTTATATACATATAAAGTTGAAATACATTTATAATATTTTTCTAATTTATAAACATATAAAGTATGAATACCATTTATAATATTTTCCTAATTTATATACAAAATATTTGAACAAATCAATATAAATGGTTAGGATTATACAATAAAATATTTCCAAATATAAGAAATAAAATTAGCGGGAAAAGTTTTGTTTCGGACTTCTGCTATTATATATTAGTAATCCCGCACGTGCGTTGCACGTGTATTATTATTTTATTAGTAGTAATTCCACCCGTGCGTTGCACGTGTATTAGTATTTTAACATTATTAATTTGTAATGAAACTATCTATTAATAATTAATTGGTATTTATTACTTTATTTTAATAATAATATTCATATAAAGTAAATAAAAATAAGTATTTGTATATCAAATTTATATTTTTAATTATAGACTTAAATATCAAACTTAGCTCGTTTATATTTAATCTCTCAGTATATATATATTTCTATATTGGTATTATATCCATAACTCTCTTTCTCACACACACACTCTACCTCTACATAAAAAAATCGATATATGTATATATATATGTATTTATACATATACATGTAAGGCATATATTTTTATATTGAACTTGTATTGATGAAAATAATAATACTTGAGATTATTAATAAAAAAAAGCTCTTCACAACATTGTATTAATAAATCTATCAAGTCATAAATAATTTCAATGAAGAAATATAGTTTTACAAATTACGAAAAACTTCCTTATATACAACATTTGTAATTTTGTTGCTACATTTATTCTCATCATCAATAATTATGATTTTTAAACCCTTACGATTAGTCACCCTGGATACATCAACGTACAATTGATCGTGGCCGAATACAGGCTTTTTCAAAAGAAGTCCAACGTGGGAGAAAGATTGTCATTGACTTTTGTTGATAGTCATCGCATATGAAATGATCAAGGAAATTGTCTTTGTTGGAACTTGAAAGGCAACCTCGGATCGGATGGAGTCACTGTCATTCAAGGAATTAATACCTTTTGACCCTCATTGTTTCCTGTAAGAATCTTTGCCTCCAAAACATGATTACCAAACTTTGTAACAACCAACCTAGTATCGTTGCACAAACCAAGTGAATGGTCTATATTCCTCAACAACATCACTGGAATTCCAACTTTCAACTTTAACTCATGATTCGGCACTCCGAACACCTAATTATGTTCAAAAACTCTGGTGCGTGCACATCCTGCAATAGGTCAACATTTGAATCTGATTTGCACGCTCTGTCAGAGCTCAAATATATGTTACATTCTCCGTCGTTCAGTGAAGTCATATATTCATTTATAGAATCGACCACATCAAGTGTTAGAGCAAGGATGGCTCGACCCTCCAAATAAGCTGAGCATTCATTAGTCTTACCAAACTGTGGATATGTGTTTTCTACAATTGTCACAATAGGGTCCTCATCACATTTCAATAGCATATCATCAGGATTTCCAATATCAACAATACCATCATTCGGACCTCCAAATGATCCATCTCCTATACTTGCGATCCTTTCTGAAAATTTCTTCAATTCAAGATACTAAAATTCTGAATTTAGATTTTGTAGCCTCATGTTCTTGGTTTACCTCAAAACCGTGCAATATATCCATAAATGTGAAGAATTGATCGTCGCACGAACTATGTCTTGTCTGGTGCCTTTTGGAAACACATAAAGATTTGGCAAAACTCACCACCGAGCACCACTATTTTACCTCAAAATAGTTTATCTAAGTTATTTGAATCGGTGTATCTCATAATATCTTTTAGTGATTTATCCAAAGCTTCAAAATAATATTTATGCATCATGAGGGCTTCGTCCCAAATTTTCTGTTGTGCATGTACTATTAGTTTTGTAAGTGGGCTCCCTTGAAAGATTGTACACATTGAGTCTTCATTAAGAATTGATGGAACTTTAAATCTCGAATGACCAGTTCTTCCGTTTGGCAGAAGAAGAGAAGCTATGCCGTTAGGCGCTACATTCAGAACAATTCCACTGCTAGACTTTATGGCTACAGAAAGTGTTCGCCATAAAAAAGCTTATCCAGTGCCTCCATATCCATATACGAAGAATATATCACCCTTCTTCGAATCAAGTGAGTCCATTATTTTATTATAAAAATGTTGTTACTCACTGTTCAATCTTTCAATCAGATTTCTACGTTATTCGCTCAATGCTTCACGATAGTATTGCATTTCATCATAAATAAACTTATTGTGAAAGATATTACAACTTACGAACTTTGGTACTGGCATCTCCGGATAATCCTTTAAACTTTTTCCGAGCTTCTGCAACAACTTCTCAACTTCCACTAAGGCGAGATTTTTTATTTCATCATCACTCAGATTCAATTCTAAAATATATCAAATGAATCAATTAGTAAGATCAATTTAAATATAGCAAAATTTAATTAATTCAATATAATTACATTATTCAGAACAATTTGTCTATAATTGATAACTTTATATTTTCTGAGCTGGCGTTGTTTGTATAAAACATCATCTGATAAATATTTCCAATATTTTTCTCAAATATATTCTGGACGACTCAAAGAGTATGAATAAAATAATGTAGTGAACAAACCTCTCACGGACTGTGCAGATCCCCAATAGCTTGCCTCAGTAATACCATCAATATATTCTCTATCATCTTCCAACAACCCTAAAGCATAATAGGCATCAGGATGTGAACTGTATTGGGTGTTGTTAACTTTTTTAAAATCATCATAACATTTGGCTCCTTGGATTACATTAAGCAGACACCTAGCATAATAATTATCACTAGACCCTGGGGGGACATAGTAAAGTCGAGCCAAAGACAATCCTCTTTTCCTAGGAACTCATTTTCTAGTGTTTTTACTCCTAACAAATTTTTGAGGAAATTCAACTAGGAATTTTTTATTAGCATCAAACCAACCTAAAAAAATATTTTGATTAATGATTGACGTTCAATGACTTCATCTAATGGATCTTAATCTGAAAAAATGACTCTTTGCTCATCTAGAAGATGAAAGCTCAATCGTTCGACAGGGGGATCTTTGTACTGAATTTCATATCCAAAAATTCTCCAAGGTGCTTCACATGGTGAAATGTAACGACAATGATAATACATGTTCATCTCATTGACATGTGTCTTTAAACCATCAAAGATTGTACTCTTATAAAAGATCACGGTAACTCTATTATTGCCTTTGTTGACATATTTAAACAAATACTTAATAGATCTGGATTGGTTGCACTATTCAACATTCAGGTGAGCTCCGTACTTTAACAAAAGATATCGGTTATGTGGAACGACCCATTTGTTATCTAGCATAACACCATTTTTCATAACCGTTCTTCCAGTGTTTCTATGTCTATAAACTGGCTAACCATCACCATTGATACAAGTAGATTCTATAAATCTCTTGGGGAAATGCTTGATGCACTTATCATTTAACATGCAAGAAGAAGATTTTCTTAGATGACCGCATGAGACCATGAATCATGAGATCTCGCTTTGACATTGTACCACGAGGATCGATATCTCATCTGGAATTTCAACTAAAATGATTAGATCAATATCATTTGCATTCGGGGATCTATCTTCTTTTGCTAAAAAAGAAGAAGAATGTGAGCATGAGGAAAACCTCTCTTTTGGAACTCCACTGTGTAAATCACTTGCAAAACAAATTATTTTAAATAATTTAGATCTAAAAAAGATTAAATATCTATTATTAAAATATATATTCAATGATAAAATTTGTGTAATTAGTAATGGTATGTTCACCAACAATAACATTTCTAAAAATTTTGCCGCGTCGTAAATCTCTCACCAAACCATCCAATTTTACTTTGAAAATCCGAGCAAGAATATGAGGTCGAGCATCGGCTCTAAGATTTCTTCTTTCAATGAAACGAACAATCTCTGGCCACTTTGGATTGCAAGTGAAAGATATGAATAGATCAGAGTATCCTGCCCATCTGCAAATTGCCATTGTATCTTGGTAATTTTGAATCAAATTGCGTGCTCTACCGTAAATGAAGAAGACAGCACAACTCGATTTCCCTGACTACAGGGGTTTGTTTCACCTCGTATCAGAGCATCGACAATCTCCTTGTACATTTCACTACGCAGTTGTTTCTGATGGGTTCTGATATACCACAATCTTGATGACTCAACAATCGTGTATCCATCTACAATCAATTGTTGTGTTAGTCTTTGACTTAATAGGATGGTGGAAAACTCAATGTCTCTTTCATGCAACCGGTATGCAAAGAACTTCCTTTGGCTAACCCTTGTTCTACCTCTATTAGTGGGTGTTCTAGTTTCAGAAAAAGGTATATCTTCCTTGTAAGCGTCTTCACCATATGGAAACAATAATGGGTATTGTAAACTAAGATACAAAGGGTGCAATTCTTTGATACGTTTCAACTTCCCAGTTTGTGTCTCTACTATGATATCTCTCTCACCCATTGATTAATCAAAATCGCCAACAACTAATGCAGCAGTTTTTGAGACTGAAGGCAAATTGTACCTCCTTGCATCCCCGCCTCTTCTACCAATAAGTTGTAATCTCACGTCCAAAATACCTTCATCGACAATTTTTCTCTAGCCATTCTAGACGACCTTACCAAAATAATGTATGCATCTATAATGGTTTTGAGTTCAAGTACGATTTGATTGTGTAAATCAGAATTCTCATCATAGTTCCTGCATGAGGAACTCATTACAATTTGTTATTATTGCATGAAAATGTAATACAATACCAAACTCACGTTAAATGATCTCTTATGTTTGATATAATTTTAGAGAAAGACTATAAAGTAAATGTATTCCTAACCGAATTCATTCGATTTTGGACTTTATTCTCAATGTCATAAATATAAAATCGAGAAAATTTAGGCGTAGAACCTTCTTCTAGCAGCAGACTTCCAATCAAATGATAGTTTTGACCGTGCAATTGAAAAATTGAAGGAGAATTTCCCGTGTTCATGCTCGAATTAATTTTTCATCCCATAGAGGTGGAACAAAATATGTTATTGTATGACCTGATATTTTCCAGGAAATATTTACTTTTATCACTTATATCAAATATTAAATCATACAGTACTTGTGAGGGCTTCTTCATTGAGGCCAATTGGATTTTCCCATGTGTACAACATCCGGAGTATTTTGGTTTCGTGGTATTACATAATTCGAGTTCAATATTGTTGATGTTGGCAGGACACTTGATGAAAACGGAAATAGAGGGGAACGTGAAGATGAAGCCATATTTGGTGATTATGCTTTGAATTTAGGATCAATAATATCAAAGTGTTTCTCTAATGCAATTTAAGTAGTGTAACTATAAGAGGATGTTGCATAAATAATAAGCTGCCAAAAAATTCTCTGAACACAAAATCAATTGTTAATTCAATGGTGAAAGATACATAAAATCATAATTCGTCTATTTTAACTATTATAAAATAATTTAAGAAAATTTGAATAGTCATTAGTATTTAAAACTTGATTAATTAATATTACAATGTACAAAAAAAGTAACGACACCATTGAAACAAATAATAATATATTTGATGAAGATATGATGTATAGAATCAACATAATCATTGTAATATATATGAACAGAACCGACGTATAGTGATATAATATTAATTATAGTGAAATACTATTTATAATTTTTATCATCTCTATATTTTATATAGATGGAATTGATAGTATAGACTCACTTTTGGTATAAAGTAGGAATACCATTTATAAACATTTCCTAGTTTTTATACATATAAAATAGGAATACCATTTATGATATTTTCCTAATTTATATACATATAAAGTAGGAATACCATTTACAATTTTTTCTTAAAATATATTCCTAATTTATATAATTACAACGATTTTCTTATGATATTTTTCTAATCTAAGCATTTATGATAATTACTTTATAATAATTACCATTTATAATGTTTTAATTGTTTCATAATATAAGAAGTAAAAAGAGCGGGAAAATTATTGTTTCGGACTTCTACTATTATATATATATATAGATAGATTATTGGTTTATACTGAAATTATCTATTAACATGAGCTGATATTTATTACTTTATTTTAATAATAAAATATTCATATAAAGTAAATTCATACTGAAAATTTATATTTTCAGGTGTAAACTTAAATTTCAAATTTAATTCTGGAAAACATCAAATGAATTAGTTAGAAAAGTCAATTAAATATAACACAATTTAATAATTCAATATAATAACCTTAATCGGAACAACTTGTCTATACTTGATACCTTGACATTTTCTCAGTTGATGACAAAGTCAAGGTATCAAGTATGGACAATTATAACAATTGATAAATTTTAAATTGATATATTATTTAAAATAATATGGCCAAAAAAATCCGTGAATAAAATTTAAAGCAAATTATTATTTCATTAGATATAAACTATAGTTGTATTACCACAAACTTTACAACATCATAATAAATTAATAATACACTAAAAAAATTTATGAATATAAACATGATATAAGTGAAACAGAGGACAACAATCGTACTATTGACATTTATGTTCGTTCTCTATCATTCGCTATGCAGATTACGTTAACCGATTAAAAGTCATATTAAAAAATATTTATTTTGCGCCAACTTTCAATTGTAATTTGCTCTCGGTTAGCCAACTGACCAATGATCACAATTGCTCAATGATTTTTACAGTAATTATTTTGTGAGACATATGAAATAGACTATCTTATATAATATTTAAGTTGGTTTGATAAACAACTTATATTAGACAATAATAAATGGAATTAAAAATACATGAATATAAATATGATACTACTGAAATAGAGAATAGAAATCATACTATTGCTCTCTATGTTTGTTCTTTGTCGTTTATTTCCAATAATTGTAGACCCCGTGAGTTTTGTCATTTTGATCAACAATGTGAATCACTAATCAATCAAAAGAGATTGTACAACCCGATGCAAAGTTTTATAGATTAAAGAAATAATTATCCTTTGATCAATTAAGAGAAAAGGGCAATTAGTACTTTAAAACTTAATTAATTGAATTGAATACAACAAAATTCAATGTCCAATTGAAACATAAAATCAATGGTAAAAGATACATAAAATATTTTGTCAAACATAATTCGTCTATTTTAACTATTATTGAGTAATAAGGAAAGTTTGAATTGACCCTAATTTATATACCATTTACAATATTTTCCTAATCTAAAATATTACTGAATATAAAAAGTAAAAAGAGCGGGAAATTTTTTGTTTCGGACTCCTAATTTTTTTTACATATATATATATAATAAAATAAGAATACCATTTAGAATATTTTCCTAGTTTAACACCATTTATAATATTTTTCTAATTTATATACAGTATAATGTATGAATACAAAAATAGTGTACATCCAATTGAAACATAAAAATAAAAGACTATATATAGTTTTTAAAAACTATATACGTTCACTTCTATTAAAAACTATATATAGTCTTTGATTTTTATGTTTCTTTTTTAAAATCTTAATGATGATGATGCATATGAATATTGATAATTAATGATGATGACTTTTTTAAAACCCTAACGTATATAGTTTTCTAAAATCATAGGAATATTGATAATGATGCATATATATTATGAGTAACATATCATTTGGTCAACTTTGAATTTTAGAGCCACTGATTTACAATAATGAATGCAAGATCGGTAACATATCTTTCTTCCTAAATAATTATTGCAAAATCCTAATATTTGGTAACTTTTGGTATAATAATAAGCATGAATATCATTTATAATATTAATTAATTGTTTCAACTTCCTAATATTTGGTAACTTTTGGTAAAATTATAAATAGTAATACAATTTACAATATTTTCCCAATATATATAAAACAAATCTTTGAATAAAGCAAGATTAAAAATATCTCCGAATATAAGAAGTAAAATGAACGGGATTTTTTTTCTTTATTTGATTTATTTTTTCCCTTTTTTATTTATTTAATTTCGTTTTTCCCTTTTCTTTATTTAATTTTGTTTTCCCTTTTTTTTTCTTAAGTGGTCATTTATTAATAATAATAGTAAAAATAGCACCAAAAAATTATTTAAAATTATGAAATTATTTAAAATTATTTTAAAGAGTAGTTAAAATCATTGTAGGTAAATATTTACCAATAAAGTTAATACCTACAATATTTATGTTGGCCGACAATATTGTTCGAAGTTGAATTTCGAAAAGAGAAAAAAAAAAATAATGTAATTTAACTGTTTGACTTGTATTATGACTTTTTGAGCTTCATCATTCGAGTAAACTCTTTTGATATAGGTTGATGTCAATTTGGTATTGAATAAGACTTATTTATTAAAAAGATGTAAGACATTTCATTATCCAAAAGTAGGGGTGCACAATCGGTCGGAACTGAACCGAACCGACCGAACTTTCGGTTAACCGAAAATTCGGTTTGCTCAAAATGGCAAATCGAATTCGATTTTCGACCGAAGTTTGTTCAGTCAGTTCGGTTCGGTTTCCAGCCGACCGAATTTTAATGAATTTTTTTTTAAAAAAAAACTGCATGCAATTTGATTTATAGGTTGAAAAGGAAGCCAACTAAAATTACAAGTTACAACTTCAGTTCGAGGCTTCGAGCGGCGGAGTGGTGGCTGCGGTGGGTTTCTTCGAGTTTGAGAGAGACAGAGTGAGAGACTGAGAGTCGTATCGTATAGGAGGGGAAGAGTAAGGAAATAACTTAGAAATTTTTCAACCCTTCTTAATCTTTAAGTCTCTCTTTTCTACTTTTCTTAATTCTTTAAAGAAAAAGCACTTTTTTAGGGTTGAAAAAAAGCACTTTTGTGAAAGGAAAAAAAAGCATTTTTTTTAAAAATTAAGAAGCAGCCTGCAACCCAGCAGCGGCCCCAGCCCTCAGGTGAGTTTTATTTATTTAATATATATATATATATATATATATATATACAAACTTCGGTTTTTCGGTCGGTTCGGTCCACCGGTCCTCCCAACATAAGCCGACACCGAAAACCGAACTTGGCCAAACTAAAAACCGAACACCGAACCAAAAATTTCGATTCGGTTTCGGTCCAAACCGAACAGTCGGTTTCGGTTCGGTGCGGTCGGTTAACCCGGACTGTGTGCACCCCTATCCAAAAGTTATAATATTTTTTATTCAAAAATTATAATATCATTTATAGCTGTAATGAACATATAGTAAAAATATATTCCAAAAATAAATGCAATAAATAAACTCACCAAATATTGTCCGTACAAATCTACAATATAGTTTGAATAGTCATTAGTATTTAAAACTTGATTAATTAATATTATATTGTACAAAATTGTATCAACACCATTGAAACAAATAAATAATATATTTGATGAAGATATGATGTATATAATCAAAAATTCATTGTAATATATGTTTAAGAAGAACTGGCGTATACTAATATTATAGTGAAATACTATTTACAATTTTTAAAATCTATATATTATATATAGATAGAATTTATACTATAGACTCACTTATGGTATAAAATATGAATACCATTAAATAAAAGTTTCCTAATTTTTATACATATAGAATAGGAATACCATTTATGATATTTTTCTAATTCATATACATATAAAGTAGGAATACCCCATTTACAATCTTTTTCTTAAAATATTTTCTTAATTTATCTGATACAATGATTTTCTTATAATATCTTCCTAATATAAGAATTTACAATAATTACCATTTATAATGTTTACAATTATTTTATAATATAATAAGCAAAAATGAACGGGAAAATAAAAGTTCCGAACTTCTGCTATTATATATATATATATAGAGAGAGAGATATATAGATAGGAGGAGGATCAAGTGAGACCATGTCTTTAGGTGAGACACAATGGACTAATCCCAACCATCCCCCACTATTAATCAATGGGTATGATTTAATGGATAAAAAAAATTAAAATATTAATTTAATCAATATAAGGATAGTAGGGTAAAATAACATAACAAGTTAGTTACGAAAATGAAATCAAATCTCTTTCTCTCTCATACATCTCCCAATTTCCCCAATCTGACGTCTCTCTCTCTCTCTCTCTCTCTCTCTCTCATTCCTCCATTAACGCAAATAAAGAAAACTGTGAAGAACTCGAAAATTACAGTTCATGAAAATTACAGAGAAAAAACAAGAAAAATCGGTGCAATATTACAGAGAAAGAACGAACAGTGAGTTCGAAAACTAAATATGCAATAAAACTCAAATAAATATGCATTATCTGAAAACTATCTATGCAACGTAAAAAACTAATATGTAGTACAATATATCCAACTATGCAAGACATCATAAACTATGCAACAAAATCAACTAACTATGTATTATCTACAAACTATTTATGCATTGTGGAATAACTAAATATGCAGTACATTATGTAACATCTCATTTTTATAATTTCCAAAAGCAACATCCCATTTTCATAACTAAATATACATTATATTGAACCTATTTATGCGTGTAGTATAACTACATATGCGATCGTTATATTCAATTATGTCTTGTTTTTAAAAACAATGCCAACAAATAACTAAATATGCATTATTTGATGTCTAATTATGCGATGAAGAAACCCTAACTATCTCTTTGTAAAATAAAAATATTTGGAAAGAAAACAGTTCCTTAAATTAAAATCACAAAATCCTGATGTCAATTTCGATTATAAAATCACTTTGGGACCACTAATTTGAATTACAAAATTACAATCTTACCCTTAAAATCAGCGAAAATTAGGAAATAATTAAAAAAACTGAATTAATCACATCCCTTCATTTTTTAAGATCAATGGGTAAGATGGTCATTTGTTGTCTTATCGGGGAGGGTGGTCTCATTTGAACCAAATCCTATATAGATATATAGATATAGATATGTGGGATTTTATCTCGGCTTTAAAAAGCATGTGTTGGCTTTGGAAATATAGCAGCCTGTCCTCCCAAAAATTTCAAAAGCGAAACAATTTAATTTCCCGCCGGCTCAGAAATGTGAAAATCCCCTAAAACTCATCAAAAGACAAAAGCGAAAAAAGGAAAAACAGCAAAATCCCTCAAACTGATCATCATTTTAATCACACGACACAGTAAACAGGGTATCTTCGTCTATTTTTGCCCCACGAAAATGTCCACGTCATCAGCCCGCCGGGTGAAAGAACGAGCCGCCGCCGCCGGGAAAATCACCCCAGCTTCTGGAAAGTCTATCTCCACGGGGAAGGAGAACCCCAGGCCCACATCCCGGATTCGGGCCGCAACGCAGAAGCCCATTACCCGGCCCATGGCCCGGATCGACAAGTCTGCAGCCGCAGCGGTGGAGGAGTCACGTGTCAGGAAGTCCACTTCGTCGGTGCCCAGAGGTAGGAGTTCTAGCCCCTCTGAGTTTACTAGGGTATTATCAGATTTGAGGAATAACTCTAGGGTTTCCTTGGGTCCACCACAGAGGAAGGTGAATAGTTATACTTCTAATGAAAAACTGGGTGGAAAATCTAATATTCAGAATAGGATAAAAGGCGGAAAATTGGATGAGCTGGAGAGAACCTCTCAAAAAAACGAGAAAATTGAGATTCCGGTTGTGAAAAATGATGGAAATGGGAAAAAAGAAGGGAGTTTGAGCTCAGCTACTGTATTAAGTTCGGATATAGAAAAAAAGGTTCTAAAGAATTCGGAGAAAACCGGTAATACCTTTGATGAGTCGGAGGATAACTATCAAGAAAATTTAAAAGTGAAGATTAGGGTTGGGAGTTGTAGTAATGAGAAAAAAGAGGGGACTTTGAGCTCAATTTCAATGAAAAGATCTGCTCACGACTATTATGAAAATTCAAGTTCAGATTCTGGCGAAAAAGTTAAAGCTTCAGAGGAACTAAAGTTGAGATCTTCTGGGGTTGGAGTTGAGGTCGGATCGAGTTTAAGAGTGTCTAAAATGGTGAACAAACTGAGTACTTCGTTAAGAGAGAATGGTGCTAACAAGTATCCTAGTAAGTTACATGAAAAGCTTGCGTATTTGGAAGGAAAAGTGAAGAGGATAGCTTCTGATATAAAGAAGACTAAAGAAATGTTGGATATTAATAATCCGGATACTTCAAAAATGATATTATCTAATATTCAGGAAAAGATTTCTGGAATTGAGAAGGCAATGGGTGTTGTTGGGCATGATGGAGATGCCAAGATGGTGTCTGTCAAAATTAGTGAAGATGAGGATGAGAAAGATGAGAATGATGCTAAAAGTTTGATGAAAGGGTTGAATGCCGAGGAATTGGAAGGGCGGTTATTTCCTCATCATAAGTTGATCAGAGATCGGAAACTATCTAAGACAGCATGTGGAGAATCCAACGACTCATTTAACGTGGAGAAAAAGGACAAAACAATTTCTTTTGATTCTAATCCTATTGCTTCGGAATTCATGGTTTCTTCGACTAAGAAGAAAACAAAGGTTGGTCCAGAGGCCGATGAAGTTCAAGAAGCTGATGATGCAGTGATTTCTGCAGCAGAAAGTTCTTATCTGAATGTTTTGAATGATAAAGGTAATATTGACTCTTTTCTGATGGCTGATGAAAACCTCAATGAGTTTGATGATCAAGAAAGAGTGCCGACTATGATATTGGATGATGAGGTTGAAGAGATTTGTACATATCAGTTGAATGATATCGGAGGCAAGTCCTCAACTGGAGGATGGTTTGTATCAGAAGGAGAGTCTGTTCTTCTTGCTCATGATGATGGCTCTTGTACTTTTTACGATATTTCCAACAGTGAGGTATGAGTTTATTTGGTCAATCTTTTATTAGTTATTGATTAATTTGCATATTGTTGTATATTCTTTTTATACCAATTTAACCGTAAGCCATTATATTCATTCACTAACAATGCCTCATGTGTTGCTTTAGTATTATGGAGTAGGATCAGCAAACAGTAAGTTATTGCATAACTATGTTTGTGCTAATTACAAAAAATGCCCTTGAGGTTTAGCGCAAACCTCAGAGGGACAAATTTCTATTTTTTTTTTTTGTAATTAGGTCAAACCTCAAGGTAGTTTCTGTAATTATCCCAATTTGTTTTCGTTCCAGGAGAAGGCTATGTACAAGCCTCCTGCTGGAGTCTCACAAAACATGTGGCGAGATTGTTGGATAATCCGTGCCCCCAGTGCAGATGGATGCTCAGGGAAATATGTTGTGGCAGCATCAGCTGGAAATTCCATGGACTCAGGGTTCTGCTCATGGGATTTTTACACGAAAGATATTCGAGCTTTCCATTTTGAGGACGAAACTTCCCATGTAAGAACAGCCCTTGCTCCTTTATCAAACAACACGATGCATAGAAGAAATCCTCCGTTTATGGCTAGTGAAAATCGTCAGTGGTGGTATAGACCGTGTGGACCACTTATTGTGTCAACAGCTAGTTGTCAAAGAATGGTGCAGATTTATGATATTCGTGATGGCGAACGTGTAATGAAATGGGAGTTACCGAAGCCTGTGTGGGCCATGGATTATGCAAGCCCTTTGTATTGGAGAAATAGAGGGAAAGTGGTAATAGCAGAGTCGGACACCATTTCTTTATGGGATGTGAGCTGTCTCAATTCTCAGGCGTTGATGTCGGTTTCTTCGTCTGGTGGAAGAATTTGTGCTCTTCATGTGAATAATACTGATGCAGAACTAGGTGGAGGAGTTAGGCAAAGGTAAAACACATTAAAATTGGAACCGTTTATCTTAAAAACTTATGCTAGCTGGTTCATGCACTCCTTTTACTCTATTTTCAGAAATATGATTTTATTTATGAGGGACTGCAAGTTTTCATTCTTGATATGCTTTTGCTGTCATATTCATGAGGAACAAAGTCTTTTGTAGCACCCTAAGTTCTAACTTCATTGTGCTTGATTTATCTTGCTTTATCTAGCTTTTTGCCTTTTTGGTCAGTGCTCTCTAGCATGCTTAAGTTGCATGGTTTTGGAATTTCATCCCATTTCTCTATGAAAGTTGCGTCAGGAAAACTTTGCCACTTTGCTTTTTGTGTGAATTTGTTGTGTTAACTAATTTAATACAATTATTTGACTATAAACTTCACACCACCAACCCCACATAATGGGACAATGTACAGTTGATGATGATGATGATTTTTAAGGATAATTATAAAAAAAACTACCCCTAAGGATTAGCATAATTACAAAAAAACCAATTATCTTTCAAAATTACAAATACCCCCTTGACATTTGTTTCTATTTTACAAATTGCACCATCTGGAGATGATTTGTTAGGTATATACAAAAGTGTTTTTAACACCTTACGGTGGCATTTATAATTTGAAAAATAATTGGAGTTTTTTGTAATTAGACTGAACTTCAGGGAAAATATTTGTAACTATCCCATAACTTTTATTTTATTTGATTTCTGTTTTTTTTTGGGTGTGTTTATAATACATTACATGGTACATTGTAGTTGCCCATCCTGATAGATGCCTATGCTAATTCAAACATCTTTTTTGCAGAATAAGTTCATCAGAAGTCGAAGGAAATGATGGGGTGTTCTGCACTTCTGATTCTATTAATGTACTAGATTTCAGACAACCATCTGGTATAGCTCTCAAGATACCCAAAATCGGAGTAAACGTGCAATCAGCTTTTTCCCGTGGAGACTCAATATACATCGGATGCACTAGTTTAAGTTCGTCTGTGAAAAAACAGTCCCGTTCCCAAATCCAACAGTTCTCATTACGCACACAGAGGCTTTTAAGCACCTACGCTTTGCCAGAATCAAATGCTCATGACCACTTCACTGCATTGACACAAGTATGGGGAAATTCGAGCCTTGTGATGGGAGTTTGTGGGCTCGGTTTATTTGTTTTCGATTCGTTGAAAGACAATGGTATGCCATCATTCTCAATGGATTTTGGCTCAACACAAGATGCAAAAGAAATTATTGGTCCTGATAATATGTATGCGCCTTCTTTTGATTACTTGGCTTCAAGAGTTCTTCTAATATCCAGAGATCGGCCTGCTTGCTGGAGGTACTTATTATAGATATCTATGTGGAAAATGCAGTATAAAGGGATAATTATAAATACCACCCTGAGGTTCTGCCTAATTACAAAAATCTGCAATTATCATTCAAAATTACAAACACCCCTAAAGTTTGTATTTGTAAAATAGAAACAAATGTCAAGGAGGTATTTGTGATTTTTGAAAGATAATTGTTTTTGGTAATTATGCTAAACCTCAGGGACTGTTTTGTAATTATCCCTTAATTTTTAAAACTTAGTGTCATATGAATTGTGCAATAACTTATTGCCTATCCTGTTCCATACTGGGCATTAGAGCTATTAAATTTGTTTTCATAATTTACTGTGTGAGATGTTTGCCAGATGCTGCAACTATGTTTTGTGGTTATTGTATCATATGTTTTTGTGTGGGTTTATGAACTAGAAAATGATGCTTTAGTTCCAACTTCAAGAAAACCATGATCCACACTGTACAATCAGATTATTGTTTATACTTTTTATCTTCATCAAGTTATGATTATAATGGAACTGCATTCATAGTATAATAATTAAAAATAAGTTTAAATACTATTTGATGAGTCCAAACTAATATCCATTACAGATATATCAACATATTAAAATAAGTTGAAAATGCCCAATGCTATATGCTTAAAGAATTACATTATCAACATAATTTTATCAACATTTTGATTTTTTGATATACAGGTAGGGGATCACGCCTCAATCCCCCACCCCCCGGGGTGTTATTTTGCTTGAAAAAAAAAAAAAAAAAAATCTCAAAGTCGGTTTTTTTTAAACATAATTGGAAACTTGAGCACAAGTGATTAGTCCTCCATGTTTTAGTCATTGTCATCGTTATCATCATCATCATCATCATCATCATATGATTAAGTTTTTTTAAATAGCTGATCTTTTAATTTAGTTTGACTTTTAAGTTGCAGCAGGAGTTAAATAAATTGTATCACACCCGCAATTTATTAGGATGTTTCTTCAAAATCACAGTTTAGGTGATCCGATGATATCATCAGTTCTTTTGTATAATTAATTAAAGGGTAAGTATTCTGTTAGGCCGTCTAATAGATCTAATCCGTTAGACGGATTCAAATACCCGGCTCACTGTCAATCCGCCCATTGACCCGCACAACCACTAACACCATAACAACCACATCCGTTGGACGCAGCTAATACATTTTAGGACTACTAATACTTTTTGGGAGTATTACTAATACTTTTCACAAGGAAAACTAATATTTTTTGGGGCTACTAAAAAAACTGTTCAATGGAATTACTAATATTTTTCAGCGGTACTACTGATACTTTTTGGGAGGATTATTAATACTTTTCAGAGG
The DNA here is from genome assembly GCA_016081115.2 of Rehmannia glutinosa. Classification (NCBI taxonomy): domain Eukaryota; kingdom Viridiplantae; phylum Streptophyta; class Magnoliopsida; order Lamiales; family Orobanchaceae; genus Rehmannia; species Rehmannia glutinosa. The sequence goes on from CM071926.1 coordinate 130,057,124, forward strand.
AAAAATCAATATTTTTTAGGGGGCTATTATAGATTTTTCAGGATGACAATTGATACTCTTTGGGGGAGAATACATTTTATGAGAAAAACTAGCACTTTTCAGGTAAAAAACTAAAATATCATACTTTTCAATAAGAATATTAATACGTTTTAGTATGAATACTAATACTTTTGACGGAAAAAAAATTAATACATGAGTATTCCAAAAAAAAAAAAAACTATTCAATAGGATTACTAATACATTTTAGCGGCACTACTAATACTTTTTGGGGAAAAAGCTTATACTTTTAATAGTACTATGCTAATATTACAAATATGTCATCGGTCCAGTGATACTATACCACTACCCCTAGAAAATCACAAAAATGCCACTGCATTTAAAATCACAAAAATGCCACCACCTCTTCATAATTACAAAAATGCCACCAGCTATTGTATCTGGGTTGGTTTGGGATCCGTCTAACGGATTTGAATCCGTTAGACTCTCTGATAGAGGTTTTTGTCTTAATTAAAATGTTCTTATCACAATTAGATTATTAGTGATTTTTTTAATTTTAAATTAAGTTCTCATACACGTACATGACATCAGGGCCGGCCTTGAGGGTAGTCATCGGGGGCGACCGCCTAGGGCCCCCGATTTTGAGGGGCCCCAATGTTACATAGGCCTTTATATAGGTATACATGTTTCATTAAAAAAAATATTTATAAGGGCTCCAAAAAATTAAAAAATACCAAATGTCAAAAATTAAAAAACGCCAAATAAACCAAATAACCCTTTTCTTTAAGATAATGTTCATCACTTGACATTAAATCCATTATCAACAACAAGATGAGAAAGTCATGTTAATAGCATCACAACTATAATAACTCAATCTAATGAGATAAGAGAAACTTTATTTGAAATATCAAGAGTTAGTGAAGATGTCAAAACTAGGAGTGAGGCTGAATATTTAGCAACACATGAAATTGTAGAAGCGTTGGATTGTTTTCCAAATACTTCCATTGCTTATAGAGTTTTGTTAAATATACCAATTATTGTAACATCAGCAGAGAAAAGTTTTCAAAACTAAAAATTGATAAAATGATCACAATTGCGTTCAACTATGTCTCAAAAAAGATTAAATGAGTTATCAATTTTATGTATTGAAATAAGTGTTGGAAAATCTTGATTTTGATGATCTCATTGATGATTTTGCTTCTCAAAAATGCTAGAAGATCCAATTTTTTTTCAATATATATATATATATATATATATATATTTGTCTTTGAAGGTGTTCTCGTTGAATAATCTAGATGGTGAAAAAGATGTTTACTGTTGAAGCGCGAAGTTTTTTATTGTATTTTTTTATAGGGCCCCTTTTTTCTTTTATCGCCAAGGGCCCCTGAAAAGTCTGGGCCGGCCCTGCATGACATACATCTTATACTATATATAACACAAAATCTATATATGTAATAAGGTTGCATAAATTGCTAGCCGGACGGTAGCTTAGTGCCTAGGAACAATACTATATACTTCTCTATTTTAATCTATTTTTTATCTATCTTTGGTCGTCTAGGCTCGATTTCTGACCGGGACGATTTTTTCATCGACTTGAACAAAATCGTCTTCATTTAGGGGTGCTTAGGCAGCCGGCTAGATCAATTTATACAATACTGTATTTATTACATACTAGTATGGATTGATCTGTCAATTTTTTAATCATCCACGTGATGAATCAAAAGAAAATGTAATAGTGCTTCGTTGAATGGGCTTCAAGCCCTCAACGTTCCATAGCCGTCAGCCATAGCTTTTACAAGAAAATATCACATAAGATTATCCCATGCACATTTAATTATTATTAACTCCATTAGCCATGACCTTTGACCACCCTAGCTAGTTGCTTGTCCATAATTAAATTAATCTTTTCACATTTAATAGCAGTCAATATTTCCCTGAGCACACAACTTGTATCTTGATCGCGGCGAAAATATAATTTTTTTTTTTTGGATCGCGGCGAAAATAGAAAAATAAGAGAAATGAAAAATACTTATATGTACTCAAACCATTCCACCAATGACAAATATATATTTCCATCATCCATTCATCAAATTATATCATATAATTTTCACATCAAAATAAAAACAACGTATAACAAAAAAAAAAGAAAAAAACTAGACAAAATCCCACCATAAATGACATTTAAATTATAAAATTTACCCCCCAATGAAATCAAGCACAACCTTTAATTTCAAAAAAAAAAACACCAATTCAAAATTTTCCAAAACTAAGTAAAAATATAAACATACCGTAGATTCTCTAATCACTACAAGAAAAAACCAGTTTACCTACTGAAAAATGCAGGTAAATGTTAAAAAAATTGTAAAGTGTAGGTAAAACCATTGTAGGTAAAATATTTACCTACGAAATCTAAAATTGTTGGTAAATACCAAATGTAAAATCTGTCGGTAATTGAAAAACTGTCGGTAATCTGCCGGTAATTTGTTGGTATAATTTGGGGGAAAATGATATTTTTTATTATGTAGGTATTCTGTAGGTAATTGTAAAATTTAGTGACAAAATCATTTCTATCGGTAAATTCTATCGGTAAATTGGAATTTTCTTGTAGTGAATACATTTCCCAAAATGTCCTAAAACACTTCATAACAAAACCAAACATAACCAAATAAGTCTGAATACTAATAAGGTCAAAACTGATTGAAAAAAATATACGTGCATGATGCATATAAACATCAGCATTAATCCCAATTAAAAAGATTAGTAGCTATTTGTGACAAAATAAGTTATAATATAATGTTCAGAGAGTAAACCTTAGACTTTAGGCCTCCTTTAGATTCAAAAGTCAGCTTCTAATAATCTGCATGACGCCTAAACTTTTGACTTAATTCTCCACTTAACTACTTAAATCATACACGCTTTTGGAATAACAGAAATTACAGCTAAAAGTTAGCTAATAAGAAATGGTCATTTCTACATCTCAACTTGTGTAGAAGTAAAAACTGCTTACTTCATGTTGCCTTATTAAGAAATGGCTCAAATTAGTTGCTCATTCTGACTATAAATTCAAATGTTTGGCCCTATCATTACAGCTGGTACTCGAACCCAAACCTTGTTATTGTGAGTAATACCCGTAGCCACTAGGTGACCCCGGTGGTTTTGCTCATTCGACTATATATAAAGGGCTATGTTCCAATCGCATTATAGTCGAGCCGAAGGAGGCCGATTTTCATGAATAAATTGACACCATGCCATTAAAAAAAGCCTTACTCTTTGTGTCCAAGTTGAATGTTGGTATTTTTAAAATTATATTTTGAGTTGATGGACTGTGTAATGCTTACGAGGGTTCAAAACCTTATATGTTTAGCCTAATGAGTCCAAAAAAAAATAAAAATGGAAGAGTCTTGTCAACATGTGCCCTATCACATGAAGTACCTCTATTTGAACTTGGGATGACAGTTTGACCTGCCAATTTGAATCACCCACCGGGCGATCGACCTGCGTACTGCCCCAATCAGGCCGTCGGCCCTGCAACGTTCGTGCTGTCCAACTTGACGGACGGATTTAGGTAGGATCGGTCCTAGGTTTTGAGGGGCCTGAAGCGAAAAAAATGAGGGCCGTTGTGTTTACATAAAAATAAAACAAAAATAATGACGACAAATGTAATTTTATTGATTTAACACATAAAATAAGATATATAATAAAAATCTCATTATCCAACTTTAACATTTCGGTCTCATTAGAATAAAATTACAAAAAAAATCGTTCAATATAATTTACCATATAGAAAAGATAAAAAAAAACTATCAATGAATTATCTATGAAAAATTGATCGTCTTGCATTTTTTTAGCAAGTCATCAATCAATCTTTCATAATCAATTTTGTTTTTTCCTGAAATCACTCTTAAATGGAATCAACGACAATGCAAAGTTAAATCAACTTTTTTTTTTTTTATGTTGCAAAGTTAAATCATATCTTCTTTCAAAACATCAAAAATTCACTTTAACTTTGTGTTTTGTTTTGCAATATTAAAAAAAAGTTAGAGATAGAAAAATGGGAAAAATAACTTAAATTTTGTAATTCTTAGGACCCGAACACAAGAACTGATCTAGAATTAAGATAGAGTCTCACAACTTTGTCGTTTTGCTTTTTGGTCATTTACATCAAGTATGACAATATATATACATATACAAGAAAAAAACTCGAGGCCATTGTAGAATGGGGCCCCGTGTGGCGGAACTACCTACGCCGCTCTAGGGCCGCCCGTGTCTAGGCATCACCTCTAGCTCCCTCATCCACAACTAATATTTTATTTTTTAATATATTTATTATATGTTATAGTATATATATTATTGTTGGAAATCTTGGATGGTGTATATCGAATGGCTAAAAAATCTAGCGAGTTTCGATCGAAAGCAGGATGTCGAGGCGAGTTGGACTCTTTCTCTTTAAGACAAGATTGCCCGCTCACGGTGCGTGCGGTATCGCGACAATTGTCTCCCAAGATACAACGACAAACACTTGCGATAGTTGCACTACAAATCGCAAAGCTAAACGAACACTTAGATGTTTTTGAACTCTCTTTTTAGGACTAATGCGAGAATGAAGAAGAAGCAAGAAATTCGAAATTTTCGATGTTATGAAATGATTAAATGGTTTATATAGAGCTCCTAGTGCCTCTTGGTGGGATCGGGTGTAACCCCTGGTCCGGATCAGTCTTCACCGTCAGATCGCGCCTGTGGTTAACAACTTCGATCTGATGGTCTTGATCGTATATGTCTGAAGGAACACACTCTTTGGCATACACCTCTGCACACTGGACAGACGTGTCCAGTCACGGTGCCCCATCAGCGAACAGACACATCCAATCAGCGCCGCATGTCGCCACTCTCGTGCGGTCTCGCCAAGTCATCGCCACTGAGCCGCCCGCCACATCACCGAGCCACTAGACTGAACCCTGGTTCGATTTTCCAAAACTTTAAGGCTCCTCAAAGCTCCTCGCGATGATGCAAAGTGCAAAGTGCAAAGTGCTCCTCTAAAGTAGATGCCGTTTATCTCATTTATTTCATACTTCGAATAAATGAACACACTTAAATAATTGGTCAAAATCGGGTCAAAACCCAAATTATTAAAACCAATTCCAACAATCCCCCACATGAATGAAAATAAATGCATATGAGTATGCAGACACTAAGAGAGTTCAAACGGAAAGATATTGCATCGGGAGAGGTAGCTTGTGGCTTTGAACCTTCCTTAGTGGAATGCTATCAGATTTACTAGGCTACACAGTGACATGATGTCTTGAACTGTTCAGCTATTTATGTAAACAAAAACAACAACATCCACACAATATCTTTCCTAACACCATTTGGTTCTCACGGTTGTGTCCATTTTATCCCTAGACAACATCTTGGATTCATAAGTGTTCCGTTTAGGCGACCCATCTTCACACTTATATAGGTGATCTCCTATTAAGAGTATCCTGCCATACTCCACTTCTTTAAAGTATAGGAATTGTTAAAAGTTTATAACTTAACCTCACCACATTCAGCAGGTTTCTCCACTTGGATAGAAATGAACTGTAGCATGCTCCAAGTGTTTATCTGAATATTCATAACTTAGTTGTCCCATTGAACCAAGATCTTGGGATCTCCAATTCACAAGGTTGGGTTACCGCTATGAACACTCTTATTTTTGTGGATTTTAAGCCCTTTCCTTTGGATAAGCAGTATACTTGATCTCTATTCAAACCTTTAGTTAACAGATCCGCTAGGTTTTCTTTCGATTTCACGTAATCGATTGTAATAATCCCATTTGAGATCAACTACCTAACGGTGTTATGTCTTCGACGTATATGTCGAGACTTACCATTGTACATACTATTTTGAGCCCTTCCTATAGCCGACTGACTATCACAATGTATCATGATTGCAGCCACCGACTTAGGCCAACAAGGAATATCCTCTAAAAAGTTGCGAAGCCATTCCGCTTCTTCACCAGCTTTATCCAACGCTATAAACTCTGATTCCATCGTAGATCGAGCTATACACGTTTGTTTAGAGGATTTCCATGATACCGCTCCACCACCAATGGTAAAAACATAACCACTAGTGGACTTGGAATCTTTTGAGTCAGATATCCAATTAGCATCACTGTATCCTTCTAATACAACTGGATATCTTGAGTAATGTAATCCATAATTCAAGGTGAGTCTTAGATACCTAAGAACCCTTATCAATGCCTTCCAATGGTCATTTCCAGGATTCCTCGTAAATCTAGTCTGTTTATTAACTGCGTAGGCAATATCTGGACGTGTGCAGTTTGTTACATACATTAGACTGCCAATAATCCGAGAATATTCTAGTTGAGATACAGGCTCGCCTTGATTTTTAGCTAAGTGTAAGCTTAAATCAACAGGCGTTTTAGCTGGAGGACTGTTATAAGCATTGAACTTTCAAATCTTTGTCTCAATATAATGAGACTGTGATAAAACAAGTCCATCAGATGTTTTAGAGATCTTAATTCCCAGAATAGCATCTGCTATACCCATATCTTTCATATCAAAATGTTTGATTAACATTTTCTTAGTATTCATGATTACTACCCATAATTAACATGTCGTCAACATAAAGACAGACAATTTACATAAGCATTAGGTGTGTCTTTAATATAAACACATTTATCACACCTGTTAATTTTGAAACCATTTGACAAAGATAGTTAATAAATTTTTCGTGCCATTGTTTCGGAGCTTGCTTAAGGCCATACAATGACTTAACGAGTTTGCACACCTTCTTCTCCTATCCAGGAGCAACAAACCCTCCGGGTTGTTCCATGTAGATTTCCTCTTCTAATTCACCATTTAGAAAAGCCATTTTTACATCCATTTGGTGTATCTCAAGGTTATGCAATGCTGCAATAGCAATGAGAACTCTAATAGATGTGATTCTTGTCACAGGTGAATATGTATCAAAGAAATCAATGCATTCTCTTTGTTTAAAACCCTTAGCTACTAACCTAACCTTATACTTATCAATAGTTCCATCAATTATATTTCCTTTTAAGGATCCACTTGCATCCTAAAGGCTTATTTCCCGGAGGGAGATCTATCGACTCCCAAGTATAATTTTGTATAATGGAATCTATCTCACTATTAATAGCTTCTTTCCAGAATGGAGCTTCTGGACTGGATAATGCTTCACCAATTGTCCTTGGTTCATTTTCTAACACATAAGTTAGAAAATCTGGACCAAAAGACTTAGTTGTTTTGGCCCTTTTACTGCGTCTCGGTTCTTCATCACTTTGATGATCACCATCGTCAGTATCACGTGTTCTTTTGATAGAACTAGCTTCTTTTCTTTCATGACAATGAAACACGCCTTCGAAAAATACAACATTCCTTGACTCAATAATTGTACCTTCTTGTACATCTGGAATTGCTGATTTGTGCACTAAAAATTGATATGCACTACTGTTATTTGCATATCCAATGAAAATGCAATCGATTGTTTTAGGCCCTATTTTGACTTGTTTTGGCTTAGGTATTTCTACTTTAGCCAAACACCCCCACACTTTCAGGTATTTATAGGAAGGTTTTCGACATTTCCATAACTCATGAGGAGTTTTATCTTTATTTTTGTGTGGTATTTTGTTAAGAATGTGGTTAGCCGAGAGAATTGCTTCCCCCCACAAATTCTGAGGTAAACCAGAATTTATCAACAAAGCATTCATCATCTCTTTTAGAGTTCGGTTTTTGCGTTCAACAATCCCGTTTGAATGTGGTGAATAAGGAGCTGCCGTTTGATGAATAGTACCAGAATTTGAGCAAAATTCATCAAAAGGAGCTCCATATTCTCCACCTCTATCACTTCGAATTATCTTAATTCGTTTGCTAAGTTGATTTTCAACCTCATTCTTATAGCTTTTAAAAGCTTCTAAGGCCTCATCTTTGCTTCTTAAAAGATATATATAACAGTATTTTGTGCAATCATCGATAAAAGTAATAAAATACTTTTTCCCACCTCTAGTTTGCACAAACTTTAAATCACATATATCACTGTGAATTAACTCTAGAGGTTCTGTTTCTCTTTCCACCAAGTGGAATGGTGTTTTGGCCATTTTTGCCTCAACATAGATTTCACACTTGTGATGTGAATCTATTTTAAAGTTAGGTAGTAATTCCAAGTTTACTAACCTTTTCAAAGTGTTAAAATTCACATGTCCTAATCTAACATGCCATAAATTTGAACACTCAAGCAAATAAGAAGAAGCATTAATTTTATTGCTTTCAAAGTTTCGGAGTACATTCATTACATTCATCTTGAACAATCCATTATCTAAGTACCTTTTCCCTATGAACTGTCCATTTTTCATAAGTACAAACTTTTGAGCCTCAAATACTAATCTAAACCCTGCCTTGACCAACAACAATCCCGACACTAAGTTCCTCTATGTTTGGAACATGAAGGACATCAACGAGGGTCAGCTCCTTGCCCGAGGTCATCTTTAGCACCACCTTGCCGAGACCGACAATTTCAGATGTTGCATGATTCCCCATGTATAACTTCCTTCCGTTGATAGGAGTATACGTTGATAACATGTCTTTGTCGGAGCATATGTGGCGTGTAGCACTGCGTCCACCCACCATTCTCTTGGGTTTTCCACCATGTAGCACTTGTTTCCTTCATACACAACAACCGAGAGATCAAGCTCGGACATATCAATTGGCACATATTTATCCTCAGTCACATGCACCTGGTTCCGATTGGCTTTCTTAGGAAGACGGCAATCTTTAGCTTTGTGATTTGGCTTTCCACAGTTGAAGCAGTTCCCTTTGAACTTTTTAGCCTTCCCCTATTTCTGACTATTTCCCTGGTGCTTCTCTTCTTGCTATCATTTGGCTCCACCAAGTTTGCCTTTGCCTCCATTGGAAGCTTGCCAGACTTAATTTCAGACTTGTGATTGTCTTCTTCAATTCGCAATCTAACAATTAAATCTTCAAGCCCCATCTCCTTCCGCTTATGCTTCATATAATTTTTAAAATCCTTCCATAGAGGTGGTAGCTTCTTGATATAACAGCTACTTGAAAGGATTCACTCACAACCATCCCTTCTGCAATTATATCGTGTAGAATGAGTTGGATTTCTTGAACCTGGCTGATCACTGTCTTGGTGTCAACCATCTTGAACTCAAGGAATTTGCCGACAACAAATTTGTTTGTGCCAGCATCTTCTGTCTTGTACTTTTTCTCTAAAGAACTCCACAACTCTTTAGCAGTCTTTATCGAACAATACACATTATACAATGTGTTGTCCAGTCCGTTGAGAATGTAGTTCCGGCACAGGTAGTCGCTTTGACTCCAAGCATCGAACGCCATTCTCTTCTCCTTATCGATCTCCTCTTTCCCTACAAATGGGGCATCCTCCATAAGGAAACGAGCAAGGTTCGTAGTCGTAAGATAGAACAACATTTTCTATTGCCATCTTTTGAAGTCCGAACCCCCAAACTTCTCGGGTTTCTCTCCGGTCTTTGGTCTTTGGTGCTAGAATCGAAGACGCGTCGAAGCCATTTGATATACATAAAACTCTTGTCTTAAATTGTTGGAAATCTTGGATGGTGTATATCGAATGGCTAAAAATCGAAAGCGAGTTTCGATACAAAAACAAATGTCGATCAAGAGAGTTGGACTCTTTCTTTTTAAGACAAGATTGCCCCACTCGCGGTGCGTCACGATATCACGGCAATTGTCTCCCCAAGATATCAACGACAAACACTTTGCGATAGTTGCACTACAAATCACAAGACAACGAACACTTAGATGTTTTTGAACTCTCTTTTTATGGACTAATGCGAGAATGAAGAAGAAGAAATTGAAATTTTCGATGTTATGAAATGATTCTCGAAATTTGGTTTATATAGAGCTCCTGGTGCCTCTTGGATGGGTACAATCCCTAGTCCGGATCGATCTTGACCGCGGATCGCGCCCGTGGTTAACAACTTCGATCGATGGTCTTTATCGTGATCTGTCTGGGGAAGGAACACACCCTTTGGCATACACCTCTCGCACACACCGGACCCAGAGCGTGTCGATCCGGTGCCCGTCGGCGAATAGACGCATCCAATCGGCGCCACATGTTGCCACTGCGATTCTCGCCAAGTCACGCCACCACGAGCCGCCCGCCACATCACCGAGCCACCGGATCAACCCTGGTTCAATTTTTCAAAACTTTAAGGCTCCTCAAAGCTCTTCGCGACGATGCGTCGTCGTCGCGCCTCTAAAACGCCCAATGCGACTATGTGTGACGTCTTGTGCGGTCCGGCTCGATTCGGATGGTGCTCCGCACCGTCCTTGGTGCCTTTTGAGCTAGCCAAAGGCTAGTCAAAATTGACTTCTGTCCACTAGTTAGGGTGTACCATAAGGAGTTTCCATTTGATTACTCCTTATTAGTGGTGAAACTCTTTATTAACTAATCAAACATTTAATATGTTTCTTATGTGGGATGTGGCTTTCCATATTCCCACCCTTTTATATTTCATATATAAAAGCATTTTAAGTGGTCAACTTTATGCATTTATTTCTCATTCACCCGACATTGGTTTTGAGAAATTCAAAATGCTAAACTCATCTAACCGCGGCGTAGATGACGTTTATCTCATTTATTTCATCCTTCGAATAAATGAACCCACTTAAATAATTGGTCAAAATCGGGTCAAAACCCAATTTATTAAAACCAATTCCAACAATTATATGATAATGTAATGTTTGCGTACTTAATATTATCTCTAACATTATAAATTAATAATAATAATTTTATAAATAATATGTATTAATAATTAAAAAAGTCAACATACAAAAAAGAAAACTTAGTACAGGCGAGATCTCACCATCAAATTGGATACAAGGAAGAATATTATTAATCAAAAAATTAACAATTCATATAAGTAATATTTTACTTTAAAAATAATAATCAATTCATATATAAAATATTTTTTACTTTCTTTTTAATTTTAATCTAAATATAATTTATAGACGTACAAGTGCTTAATTTTTTTGTGGAAAATGCGATGAAGGTTGATAGACTTTCAACGGATAAGGGCGTGGCCCCTGCATGCCTTGGAAGGTTATTTTTTGTTCATTATAGGGAAATTGAGAAATATATATGAAGATCGCATGAGTCACATATTGTATTGTACTGTAGGATGAGCCAACTATATATTGGTAAGCATTTTCGGCCCATAGGCCATAATATCGTCGGTTATGACTTATGAGCTCTAGTCAAGAGTTGAAAAATCAATTAATATTTTGTCTACAAAATAAAATAAAATAAAATAAAAATATATATTGCACAGTACAGATGTACTCGAAGCATTAAGCGATCGGCTGGTCGACTTGAGCTTAAACTGATTTGTGCTATTAATTAAGTCGAGCCACTTGGACTTTAGATTAATAAAATATGGTTGGTTTAATTTAAATCAACTGTTTTTTTTTTCTTCCAAAAATTGATGAGTGGTTTTTAATTTTCGAGAGTCAAGCTTGTTATGACGTTGTTCGAAACAAAATTCAACCAAGGAGAAACTTATGTTTATATTATTAAAAGAAAATGTAATAGCCAATTATAAATGGAGAAAATACAAAAACTTGCGTTTAGTCGGTCGATGGGACATAATTCATGGGACGAGTCTTATATTTAAATTAGGGATGTCAATCGTGTCGTGTTTCGATTTAAGGATGGTAATGGGGCGGGTCGGTCAGGACCCAGACCCGCTCCGTTCTGAGCGGGGCGACCCGTCACGGGGCGGGGCAGATCGACCCGTTCTGTCCTGTTTTAAATTAAATGAAATTAAAAAATGGAAAAAACGAAAAAAATATATTTATAATATATTATTTACAAAATTTATTATTATCAATTTACAAATATTAAATATAATATAAGAATACATAAAAATTATATTATAATATATATTATATACGCAAAATATATACTAAAATATATTTAAAACTAAAAATTCTAGGCGGGGCGGGACAGGTACCGCGAGGCGAAAGTGATACCCAAACTCGCCCCGCCTCGGGACGGGCCAGGGCGGGCACCCGCGGGTCGGGTTAAAATTGCCATCTCTATCAGTTTCGTGTTCATGGGACGTGTCCTGACATGGATATTACACATTTGACCCAAACACCAACACGACGCATTTAATTATTCGTGTCAAGAAATACGACCCGAACACAGACTGTTTATGACACCGGTGACCCGACACGATGACACCGGTGACCCTACATGATACGAAATACCTATATAATTTAAAGTTAACACGAAAAAATAACAAAATAATAACAAATGGAGAAAAAAAACTAAAATTACGTATAAAAATACATTAAATTATTAGAAAATTCGTTCAATAATTTGTCCAACATCATATAACCAACTAAAACATCACAAAATATGAAAATAACATGTCACTACATAATTAAATGGGTTAAATAGGTCAATTGAGTTGACACGGGGGTCAACCTGACTTGGCCTATTTTTTTCCGTGTTAACCGTGTCCGACCTGAATTTGACCCGAACATGCAAAGGGTTGTACCTGTACTTGCTAAATCCATGTTAGGTTCGTAACGAGTTATCGTGTCGTGTCACAAATTGACGCCCCTAATTTAAATAGAATTTCAATCTGAACCTAAACCTAAATCCATGAAAAAAATCCATATTTTTGTGTTTCTTAGGATTAATTTAGATTCATAAGACTGTCTCATAGGCCGGTCCTATGTTTCGAGGAGTCTGGAGCAAAAAGATGAGGGCCCTTGTGTTTACATAAAAACAAAACAAAAATAATGACAAATATAATTTCATTGATTTAACATATAAAATAAGATATGTAATAATAAAATTATCATTATCCAAATTTAGCATTCCGGTCTCATTAAAATAAAGTTACAAAAAACAAATCGATTAATATAATTTACCATACAGAAAAGATAAAAAAACTATTAATGAAATTAGCTATGAAATATTGATCTTCTTGCATTTTTTTCTGCAAGTCATCAATGAATGTTTCATAATCAGATTTTTTTTCTTCCAAAAATTCACTCTTAAATGAAACCAACGACAATTGAAAGTTAAAGTACCATTTTTTTTTATGTTGCAAAGTTAAATCATATATCTTCGTTCAAAGACATCAGAAATTCACTTTAAATTTATTTTTTGTTTTGCAATATTAAAAAAAAAAGTTAGAGATAGGAAAAATAACTTAAATTTTGCAATTGTTAGGACCCAAACAAAATAACTCTGGATTTAAGATAGAGTCTCACCACTTTGCCGTTTTGCATTTTTGGTCATTTACATCAAGTATAAGCAATATATATACATATATAAGAAAAAATTCCAAGGGCCCTTGCAGAATGGGGCCCCTGTGCTGCCCCAGGGCCGCCCCTATATATAAGACATCACCAATAGAGAAATATAACAGTTCCTAAATAACTTGTCAGAGACATATAATAAAAGAAACTTGGTATGAGATTTTCTATTCCACTCTGTGTATTCTACTTCCTATTCCACTTTGTTAGATTATTGGCGCGTATTTATATATACCATAAACATGTGTTGTTTGATTTTTAGATATATTTACACGATTTGATAATCTAACGAAACATAATAGGAAGTGAAATAAAAAATCTGATCCCATATTCTTAAGACCCAAGAGCACATGCAAATCATGTGCTAGTCCATATAATTAATAGCCCAAACACTTTGTTGTTAAAAAAGTAATTGGCAATACGGGATCAACTTGTAGTTAAGTGGTTGAAGTTTCTGCTTTCTGAGCAATGGGCGTGCATTTATTCTCTCCCCTAACGCACCCTCTAAAAAACTAATTAGTATTCTAACTTTTTAATTTTATCTGATTTATGCAATATCTTTGGCATTTTCGACTACTATCCAACTCTACTAATATGACAAGTTCATTGATCAAGATCAATCCATGAAACATAATTTAACCCCAAATTGGTTTATTCCATACTACACATGTAGTTCCTTGATCAAGATCAATCCATGAAACATAATTTAACCCCAAATTGGTTTATTCCATGCTACACCTGAAGGTCGGAATGACAATGGGTAAGGTACCCATCCATTTAAAGGAATCCATACTCGAACCCTCTAATATTTATTCTACATGTACCTGTCTCAAATCCGATTAAAAAACTATACTTATCACCGATACCCATCCCAAATCTATTTGCTAATACACAGAGACTATAGGGACCCAAACCAATTTATCTTATTTAAAAATTTATAATTATATGAATATTTACTAAAACTAATTATTATATAAGAAAATGTCTAATATGTTAAAGTCTTAATAAATATAACAATTAACCATTTCAATTTTGCAAGTCATTTCAACTTTTGCAGGTCACTGTAAGCTATCATCATTCATCAACTAAATAAAAAACAACATATAAATACATATGCAATTCAATAAAATTCTTAAAATTGTAGAATCAACACTAGTAAATAATTTAATTCATAAAACTACATCGTCAAACATGTAGTTCTATCAAGCTTGACAAAGATACGATATAGTTGATATGATCACAAATTCAAAGAAAATAATAACTTCATGTCTTCTTTGTATAAGATGAGAATTTATATCGGGCTTATCAGAAAAAAATATATCATGTCAGGTGAAAAAAATAAGTGGGTATACTAGAGGGTAAAACTCTAGTCTACCCATATCATCTCTTTCGTGATAATGGCTTAGCTAACCATGATATTGGGTTACTTCTGCTTTTTAAAGTCACCAACTTCTAGCCACTGGAGCAGAGCAATTTACAAATGGGTCGTAATTTCTCATCCTATACCCATCCCAAATCTGAAAAAGACTACCTACACCCATCCCACTATAGTGGGATGGGTGGATACTCACGTCTACTCGTCCTGCTGCCATTCCTTCCTGGAAAAGTACTACATGTGCATAATAACTGTAGATTGATTATTGATGTATAAAAATATTTCACATATAAAAACACACAGGTCAACGTGTATTGTGTGCAGATCTACAGTAGATGCTACACTTAGTGTATTCCTCCAGGAGTATACTCGATCGTGCCACAAAGCACGATCGAGTTACTTTGATCATGCAATCGTGTAGCATGATGACACGACCAAAATTTTAATTATGATCATGCCATCATGCCACATGAACCGTAGTCCCCGAGGGGTGTGAGTGTAAGGTTTAGAAGGGGGGGTTGAATAAACCTTACCAAATTTTCGATTTAGTCCTTTTAAGAGTTCGAGTTGATACTACACACCGTGTCTGGTGGACATCCAATTTAGTTAATCGAAGAGAGTTAGTCACTCAACGGACTCGACCGAGCTGTTGATAGAATAACTCGGCTATTAAGACCGAATTAGCTCAACTCGTGGTTTGTTTTTCGTGGAAGACTTAACACCCTTAAGTTTGGTTTAGTAGTGATTTAAAGCTTGATTTAGTACTTAGAAATTATCTAATGGATAGCAAATATGTCACAGAATTAAACAAATATGATGCGGAATTTAAGTCTTTGAAATGTAAATGACACGATAAGTTTTTATAGAGGTTCGAAGATGGGGTAATTCTTCTACTCCTCTCTTCTCCAACTCCTAGAGGAATCCACTAGGTATTGATCGATATACAAAGTGGTAGCAGTCCGGATACAAGTCTTGATCACACAACCGACTTGATCCTTTGGGACTCGATCCCGAGACGCGTCTTGATCACTCACCGGCTTCTCGTGCGACTCGGCTTCTTCACAGGCGTTTGCGCTTTTTTACTACAAATGACCCACTTGCTCAAGCTCTTTGGATTTGATCACAAAGCCCTCCAAAAGCTCAAGACTTGGTTCAACCTTGAACCTTCCTACAATCCTTCGTGGAATGTAGACCCGATTCTTGATAATTTCCTCTTCAACGGATTGAAGTTATCTTTCCTTCACAGGTGAGTGTTGGATTGATGTTCTTCGTAGTGTAGAAGCTTGAGGATTGAGCGTTTAATAACTTGAGAATATATTTGGTTACAATTCTAATAATTGCTTGAATGTTTGTGGTTGAGTAACCTCTATAACCTTCGTAACCTTTTCTCGAGTTATTCCTCGCCTTTTATAGTGATCTTTCAAAAATCTGCCCGTTGAAGAGATAGCTTATTTTTGAAAGTCACTTGTGGTTGTTGGCTTGTCTTGTTGCGATCCTTGGAATTGCCATTTCCTCGTATGAATTGTTCTTGACTTTTCGAGTTCGACACGGTGTAGTGCTTCCCATTGGTTTATTCCTTTTGCACGCTTCGGGACCGAGCACTTCGAGAAAGGTAGCATGAAGATATTACTTGTTTAAGTAATTCTCTTGATTTACTCGTACAACGGATCTTTTTGATTATCTCGACTTGATGCATTTCATTGTTTTCCCCAGGTGACTTAGAGACAGCTTCCAATCATTGGATAACTCTTCTGTCACTTCAACTTTGAGACTTAGCTTTTCTTGAGTTGACTTGATTGATACTCCACTCAGCTGCATCTCAGCTGCTCCTTCAGTCGAGTTCTCATCTTCTCTTCTTTGCCATACTCAAATTTCGGTTGTCTTGGGCAATGGAGTCTTCATTCTAGTCTCCATTGTCTTCTTGCATGTTTGGGCATAGGCCGACTTAACTCACTTGACCCGGCCACTATTTATTTATTACAATGCGCATTTACAACAAAAATTGGGGTGCCAACTTCCTATTCTAAGTTTTACATGGCATTCATCAAAATCTAAACAATAAATTTCCCAACAAGAACGATGACACGACCAAGGTTGCCATGTTCGATCGTACCAAGTGTCGCACTTTTGTTATTCAACAACAAATTTTACACTGTAAAAAAGTTGTAAATATAGAAAAATAATATACTTTAAGTTGTAAACTAAGGAGATAGTTATATTATTTAACAAAATTAACTTTTTGTTGTCCATATTTGAAACAATGTGTGTTGGAAAATCTAGGATTTATAGAAAAAAGTTTCAGCTTTTTGCTTAAGAAGAAGAAAAATGTGGGTGAGTGTGAGGAAGAATATAATAAATTTTAATAAAAGATGGGGTGTAATTAGAACTTTTTTTGTGGGTAAAGGTATTGTAGTCTTTTAAACTAATGATATTTTTTAATTTATATGAAGGTATGTGTATTTATCAATTTTTGGATGTAACTAGAGCCCCCATTAAAATTTCCACTTGAAAAAAACCCAAAAGATAAAGTGCCAAACTGACATTGGCCAATCACGGAAACCCTATCTATTTGTAGGAAAATAAGCTACCCTCACCCTGGGTTAGAAACGCAAATGAACCAAAGTTTAAGTGAGCTATTCGAAGCTTGATTCGATAAAAGCTCGTTCGAGTTCGTTTAATGAGGCTCGTTAAAATAAACGAACCAAACTCAAACTTAGAGATATTCGGTTCGTTAGCTCGTGACATGCTCGTTAGTAAGCTCGTATAAATTAAACTAATAATTTGACTTTAATTTTAATTTTTCATATTTTTACTTATGATAATATAAAAATATTTCAATAAACTTATTTGTTTGAATAAAATTATAAGATTTAGTAAACATATTATGCGTTTTAGATATATATAATTTTATTTTTGCAATAAATTTAAGGATAATATAATTTATAACTAATATTTACTAAGCTCGTTTAGGCTTGATTAAGCTCGAAAAAGTTCGTGAGCCATCAATATGTTTGATAAATTGAGCTTCGAGTTCGAGTTCGATAATAAACGAGTAAACTCAAACATTCAAAAATCATTGTTCGATTCGATTGCAGCTACCTGGGTCCCCTGAGTTTGCTTATTTGTATGAAAATAAGCTACCTCAGTACCCTACGACTTATTAAACTTTTAATTAGAAGTAAGTATTTATTTTTGTTTCTCTAGCATCTTCTACGTGGCCCAACGGCCATCTAGATAGTGACTCCAACGTTTCTTCTCAAGTTCAAAAACCCAAAGTACACAAGTAATTTATGATCTCTGGATGTTACAAGAAACTGGGGAAATATCAGAAAATGGAGCCCTTTCTTTGCCTTTGTTGGAATGGAATTGGAACATATATATGCCCCAAATTAACAAAACAAGTAGTGAAACAAAATAACAAACCTAACCAAACCCTTAGAATTTGGTAAAAAGATAATAATAAGTTTTTTTATCATATCAACTGGTGACAAATCGATCGATCTTGCTAGTGGTTGTCGTATTATTCAGTCGAACAGGTTCAACACAAAACTTAACCTTTGTTAGAGCTAGTGTTTGCATTATCGTAATTAGTTAGTGTTTGCATTATCGAACTAATGAACAAATTAAGACATAATTTTTATGTGAAAGATAAATCAATATTTGAAACAACATTAATATAACTTTTTATGACATAATTTTTTAAGTTAATATTATTAATATTATATTTAGCTATCTACTTATTTTTAATTTAGTTAAGATTAATTTCCTTAAAGCTTAATGTTATATAAACCAGTTTGGTCCGATTATAAAATAACATGATTTTTAATCACAGAAATCGCACCAACAGGCGTTTGATTAACGTTGTTTTCCATTGTAAAATAATGGTGTCACTGATTTTAGGATTAAAAAGTATACTCCTAATATATATACTGGCCAATGTCGGGATTTATTTATTCACAATATTAAAGGAAATTAAATTTGGGGTCCACACGCGTGCAAATGGAAGATATAAGATAACTATGAAAACAACAGCCCCATAGTACATAACTACATATCACAATAACTTCATTTCTTAATGGAGTATTGAAATTGTTTTCCTAGGGTGGGCAAATGAAAACCGATCGAGTTCTCGTGTTGAAACTAGAGCTGGCAATGGACAGGATCAAACTGCTCAGCCTAAGCCCATCGATTTTTCGAAAAAAAATTGGGCTAAGTCGGGTTGATTTTGATCTTAACATGAAAATATTTGGCCCCGCCCAGCCTGTGCTTGCATTTTGTACATAAATTGTCGGGTCAGGCCAACCCCGACCAATCAGGCCAAACCAAATAGGTCCGAATTCTTTCAGGCCTAATTATTCGAAACCTCGGGCTGAACTGCATTTTTCTAGCTTTAGTTGAAACTAATAAACTAATTCATACTCGATCATGGGAATTATCAATAATCAAACTGAGTATTAAATCTTAAACGAAATCGTACCTGAATTTATAATCGTAGATCGAATTGACTAATTTTGGTCTTCCGTAGTCAAATCACTTTAATCACTCAATGAGATCTCTCTAAGATGGGGAAGATGAGAAGAGTAAAAAAGATAGGCCTTGTATGGTTATGTTTCCATGACCATTTCTAGTTTAGTGTTGGAAAATGAATTTTGAGAATTTATTGGTTTTTCGTGTGGCCGGAATTGTGTTTGGATGAGTGAATGGAAATGTGTTTTAAGTAGGTTTGAAAATTAGATTATGTTTGGTTGAGTAGTTTTGAAGTAATATTTTATGTATATAATAATTTGAAAAGTTGATAGTGGTTGAATATTTTAATTAAATATATAGTATTATATTTGTAAGATTGTAGGCTCGTGGATCCCATTAGATATATGGTAATATTTTAAGTAGATAAAGTTGATAATGGAGGGTCCCACATATATATTTGGATAAAAAAATTGAGAATAATGATTGATGAGTGATGTAGGGTAGTGTATAAGGTTGAGAATTGAAATTATAAGTTTGAGATG
This sequence comes from Rehmannia glutinosa, assembly GCA_016081115.2. Classification (NCBI taxonomy): domain Eukaryota; kingdom Viridiplantae; phylum Streptophyta; class Magnoliopsida; order Lamiales; family Orobanchaceae; genus Rehmannia; species Rehmannia glutinosa. Next base: position 130,076,854 of record CM071926.1, read on the forward strand.
TTGTTTTATGTGAAAAATAAAAAGTAAAAATGATGATTTCTATTGGAAAATTTATAAACAAACATGATTCCATATTTATGAATAGTTGGAAATTGGAAATGGTGGCTTGGAAACATAAACAAACAAGGATGTGATTGACATGAAGATCACAACCCTATACATAGTCCTTATGTAGGTCAAATTAAAAGTCCATCAATTCTAATTTGACTAGTACCAAGTATCTACACATTTCACAATTCATTCCTAATAGATATTGGGTTAAGGACACTATTGCCCCACACTCCGTAGAAAAGGACAACTTTTTACGCTCCCGAATATTTTTTGGATTTTTTTATACTCCCGCCAAATTTTTCAGATTTTTTCACGTTATTGTTTCAAGTTTTTTTTCAAATATGTTTCAAACATGTTTCAAACATGTTTCATCTAATAAAATTTTAGTAGAAAAATAATTTCTGCCGCCATTAAATTAAATAATCAATTTTACGCTCGAAATCTTATAAAAAATTAAGAAATATACATATAAAACAACACATATTAAAAGCAAACAAATTGAAAACAATATATATGGAAACAACAGGAATAAAAAACACAATTCAATTTTTGATCCAATGTATTGAAAACATAATAAACATGGAAACAACCAAGAAACAACATAACATCATTGAAAACGATATAGAAACAACCCAAAAACAACATAAACAATACGAAAAATACCATATGAATAAAAATAGTTTAAAAATAGGTAAAAACTGAACTGAAACATCGAAAACTATATGGAAACAACAAAGAAACATCAGAACAATATTAAAAACAGTATAGAAACAACCCAAAAACAATAGAAACAATATATAAAACAACGCATGAACAGAAAAAGCGTAAAAAATAAGTAAAAGTTGTATTCAAACATCGAAACATATAAAAAACCAAGAAACAAATATATACATGATCGAAACAAGAAATATATCATATAAAGCAATACATGAATAAAAAAATTGAATAAAACGTAAGAATTACCAAAAACAATATGCAAGAGCGTAAAAAAGTAAAAAACAAAACAGAGTACAAACGTAACAAGAGCGTAAACAATGTCTTTTTTTTTTTCCAAAAATTGAGGTATTTCCGGCGATTTCTCTAGATAAATCTAGAACCTATTTAAGTAGATCAACTCTAAAACAATTAAATAGCCCCATAATATAAACTGTCAATTTATTTAAGTCCATATATTAATTAGAATAAATCCTAACACTCTGTTCTCATGGAGGAGAGCCCAAGGATATCAATGGTAGATCTTCTAATTAAGTTCCTAACACTATATATATTTTTAGCATTAAAAAGAATTTCATTCATTAGAAGAAACTTATAACTGATTACAACATCGAGTAAAAAACAGTTGCAAGCCATACAAATCATAAAAATCTAAAATAAAATTTTAAACTTAGACATATCTAACTGATCCTTAGAATCAGAAATCACAATGAAAGCACTAGGGACAATACATATCAATAAACAAACCATGTACATAGCTAAACTAAATTTTAATGCTCAATAAGCTACTAGAAAAGTGTTGGTACTAAAGTTTCTCTAATTGAAAATGGACATTTTTGTTGGAACACCCCCTGGGGGTTGTGGAAGTTTAGAATTTTTTTGAGTCATATTGGAAGGGGAGGAGTGTGGAAATCGAAACCGACCTTTGATCAGGGTATGATAATCTTTACCATTTAATTGCTATTCGATTCCCAAGAAGTTTAGATGAAGATAACAAATACTCCCTCCAATTCAATATAAGTGTCTTTTTATGAAAACCATAGATATTAAGGATTTTGTTAATTACCAAATATACCCTTAATTAATCATAAATGCTACTTTAGAACAGACAAATTTATGCATTAGTGTTAGTTGGAAAACAATAAATTTAAGGATAATTTGGGAAAATGACTTTTTTTTGAAGATTTTTCATGTGCCAAAAGACACTTATTGTGAATAGGAGGGAGTATATATATATACACACACACTCACAATGAGGCTAATTTAACAAAGTAATGTTAATTAAAAACCAATTTAACAAATTACCGCAAATTTTTTTTCTTCAAACAATTAGGTGAAAAACGCTTTTTTTTAAATTTGTTGAAAATCTGCAGAAAACAGCGTTCACAACGCTGTTTTCTGAAATTAATTTTTTTTTAAAAAAAGTTAGAAAACAGAGCTTACAGCTCTGTTTTCAATCATCAATTTTTTTTTTAATTTAAATGTTTTTTCAAACCGAAATCGAAACGCAATCCTAGAAAAACCGAACCGAACCAAACCGAACTATTTCAGTTTGGGCTTTATTTTAGTCTTTTACGTTTTGCTAAAAATATATATTTTTATATTTATTTAACAATTTAACAATAAAATATTATGAAAATTAAAATAATAATATAAAAAATATATTGAAAAAATATAAATTAAAATAATAATATAAAAATATATATAAAAAAATTTATGGGCCAAAACCGAACCGAACCAAAAATTCATTCGGTTTATTAGATTAAAAAACGAACCAAAACCGAATGAATTTTTCGGTTCCGTGCGGTTTTGGTCCATAAATTTTTTTATATTTTTTTATATTATTATTTTAATTTATATTTTTTAATATATTTTTATATTATTATTTTAATTTCCTATAATATTTTATTATTAAATTGTTAAATAAATATAAAAAAAATATTTTTTAGCAAAAAATGTAAAAACCCAAATAAAGCCCAAACCGAAAAATCGAACCGAATCAAACCGAAATAGTTCAGCTTGGTTTAGGTTCGATTTTTCTAAATTCTTGATTCGATTTGATTTGAAAAAATTTTAAATTAAACAAAAAAATGATGATTGAAAACAGAGCTGTAAGCTCGTACAACTCTGTTTCCTAACTTTTTTTTTTACAAAAATTAATTTCTGAAAGCTGTTTTCACCTAATTTTTTTAAATTTCTTTTTTTACAGTGATTTGTTAAATTGGTTTTTAATTAACATTAGCTTGTTAAATTAGCCCTCACAATGAAGACCAAAATAAAATAGTCCAAAATAAACAGCTTGATACTGCTCAGTGCTCACAATTTATTCAATACAAAAACACCCCTCTTGATATTTTCATTCTCCTACTCTATATAAATGGTCCAGTTTACTGCATTCTTTGATGTAATACAATAGCCAAAAACAGAATTCAAAGCAGAGAGACAGAGAGGTCGAATCATAGTACCATGGGTACAGAGTGTCATCCATTACTTAGGGGTGGAAGAAGAGAAACCAAATACAGCCATGGATATTCTACCTCTGAATTAGAAACACTGGCTAGTATTTGTGAGGTTTTGTTACCTCCAATATCATTAAGTTCCCATCATAATTATCCGGAAAACGACGATGATCAATCCAATAAGGCCATTGAGTCATTCTACAAAGCCTCTGGTTCTCAATATCCAGTCCCGGATGAGGTAAACATATACAAGAAGTGATCATTTGTTCTTTTTTTTTTTTAATTTTTTTATTAGTATTTAATTTTTATTTAGGGATAATTACAAAACCTACCTATGAGTTTTGGGTTAATTAAAAAAAAACCTAGAGATTTTGAAAATTAAAAAGAAACCATTGAGGTATGATTCTGATTACATTTTAACCGTTACATTTTAATAAATATTACAATTGTCTCGTTACATTCAACACAGAATCAAACTTCGAAGGGTTATTTTTTAATTTTCAAACATCTCTAGTTTCTTTTCTCTAATTAACCCAAACCTCCCATTTATCTATTTTAGAGTTGGGATTTTTAGTTGATGGTTTTTGAGTTATTGAGGATTGTTTTTGTAGGTGGCTGAGCTTGTAGTGAAGAGGGGTTTCTTGGAAGGCAAGATATTGGTGAGAATTATGTTAAAAATTCTATCGACGAGGCTGGGAACGTTATTGATCTGTGGAGTTCTTAGTTTTGGCAATAAATGGCCTTATCTCAATAAATTCTCTGAAATTTCATTGGAAAAGAGGGAAAAAGTTGTCCAGAAATGGTTCAAGCATTGGCTGTTGACCCCTGTTAGGCTTGCATTTGTATTGCTCAAGTTCTTGATTCTATTTGTGTTCTTCACTCAGGTAATATTAATTATTATTATTATTATTATTATTATTATTATTATTATTATTATTATTATTATTATTCTGATGATCAACATTATTTTCTTGAAATTAAATGTTTTTCGTTATATCAACCCTTCTTTTGAGTTTAATCTTTTGATACTACTTGATCATTAGAGAATTAGCAAAAAGCATTAATTAATTAAAAAGAAAAGTTCATATGTTGCACAGGATTTTCTTGTGGACTAGAAAGTAAAACATGAGGATTGATGTTCTTCAAGAGTGGTCATAAGACTTAGTCGCAGTAATATGTTTACTAAAAGAGTCATTGGTTATAAAATACACTTAATTTGAACATTTTATATATCTTTACATTATATTTAATTTGACTCAGAGCCAATTAGTTTTAGAGAAATGAACCTGACAGAGAGATTTTTCTCTTGGTTTCTTTAGGGAATTCCATTTCAAAAGTTAAAGATATAAAAATACAAAAATAATTTTCAGATTTTTCATAAAGCATTATCAGCAACTATGCCTTTATTTTCCCAAAAGACCTTGAACATGTACAAGGTATTTTGAAAGTAAGGAATGGGATACTAGTAGGCCACCAGTATATTGTACATTTCCATTTTTCTTGTCTCTAATTTCTAAAATTCATTTCTGAATCCAATCATGAGATTTTGACAGAAATTCTTTGATCAAGCCTCAAACTTCACTCTGCTCATCTTTTCACAGGTAGGAGAAGATTCAAAAATCCGGCATGGAAAGCCATGGACTATCACGTTGACACCGATTCAAAATCATCCGATTCGCCCAAAGAGAGGCCTCTCCAGAAAGGAATTGTTGAAACATCGCATGAAAATGAGTCGACTCTCGCCAATTCACTCACACGAAAAGGCCTAAAAGTCACGGAAAATGCCCAACGGTACAAAGTCAAATGCGACGTTGTAATAGTCGGCTCTGGCTGTGGCGGAGGTGTTGCAGCAGCAGTTTTAGCAAGCGCAGGCCTAAAAGTTATCGTTCTTGAGAAAGGAAACTATTTTACCAGCAAGGACTATTCGGGCCTAGAAGGGCCCTCAATGAATCAGCTTTATGAATCAGGAGGGATATTATCCACCCTTGATGGGAAAACTATGATTCTTGCAGGATCAACCGTGGGAGGTGGATCTGCCGTTAATTGGTCTGCCTGTATCAAAACGCCCGATTTTGTGATGAACCGAATGGGCTAACGATGAAAAACTCCCACTTTTCGCGAGTCATGAGTATCGAGCTGCAATGGATAAAGTGTGCGAAAGAATTGGTGTCACTGAGAAATGTGATAGAGAGGG